>VSMD01097983.1:0-29644 GCA_008750895.1 Mirza zaza
AAAAAAAACTCGGTGTAACTTGCCAAAATACAGTAGCGATTGTTAGCTAATCATTATTGTGCGTGGAACAGACAAAAGCTATTTAAAATGAGTGTAGGTTTGTTCTCCAGCAACAGTTAATTCAAAGACTCATTTTTTCCCATCATTCCGTGGCAGCAGTTGAGGCCGAAGCTGACTCGAGCCTCCAATGTAAGATATGGAAAAAAAGGAATTGAATATTCATGAGAACCACTTACTGTGTTTTGTGGCCGCACAGAATTTTCTGAAAAGCCTTTCTTTGTCTGGAGAATTTCCCACCATGTGAATCTCTCCTACCCAGGGCGGCAGTCAGATGCTCCTTTTCCCAGCCTCCCTTGCGGCTGGGTGCGGTCATGTGACTTAGGTTCCGCCAATAAGGTGCAACCAGCAGAGAGGTTTTACTGTGGAGCAGCGGGAGGAAGCGGTCAGCGTGCCACGTTCACGTTCCGGGGCTGGCACGGGCATCTGGTTTTGGGAACAGGTGGAAGGAGGATTCCTGGCCTTCATGGCCTGACCAGGGACGGAGCCACAGAGTCTTAAGTCCCAGGGGCTGTGGGACTTTCACTGCTTCTCAACCCCCCTGGAGACTCTGAGCTCCCAAATATCTTTTGAGACGTTCTGCAGTTTCCAGATGTCACAATCCATCCAACATGCATAGGTATTTTTACTTTATCCGAACTTGAATATGATTCTCAAATGGAAAAATAAAGGAATCGGTATGAGAAGAAACTAAGCAATTTTCTGTAGAGTTTTTGCCAAATAGTGGCCTTGGATGTGTGTCTGATCGTTGTCATTATAACAAAACCTTTTCACTTGGAACATGCACGCTCTTTTAGCCAAGGGAGGTGGCTAGAGGCAGAGTGCACCACTGACTGCCGGCTCTTGGGGCCCCTTCTTTTCCCACATTCTACCCTCGATTTGCCACGCTTTCATTTGCAGCTGGTCATTTACGTCGACAAATAGGCTGATCACAGGAAGACAATTTGGTGGTCGTGTCTCTCTTAGTTCAAGTTCATTTTCTGAAAGTAGGAGGCTTCCTGCCTTAACTGATAGCATCAGCGTTGCTGATACCAAGGTGTTTTGGGGTTCTATCCTTGGCTCTCCTACTCTGCTGCTTTGAGTTTTCTACTTTGAAGGGGACAGCTCTTCTGGATTGTCAGAAGAGCCACAGTGTGTCACTGACGGATCGTGCCCTGCACTGCGCTGCCCAGTCCTGCTGGGCCTGGAGGCCTCAGGTTGGGCTAGGAATCAGGCATCCTCAAACTACGGCCCGCGGGCCACAGGCGGCCCACCGAGGACATTTATGTGGCCCGTGGGTGTTTTTGCCGCCGCTGCCTGTCCTGCTTAGCAGCCGACACTCGTCCCGGGCCCACAGTGCGCGTGTGTGGAATGTGCGCCGCACTCTCCATGGTTCTGAGGGACAGTGAACTGGCCCCTGTTTAAGAAGTTTGAGGACCCCTGGCTAGGTGATAGGCCGTGCTGCCGTGCACTCCCTTCCCGAGCTGCGCTTGGATTCCCTTTTCAGGCTGTGCGTTCTTTTCGTAGCCGCCTGCCTTTGCTCGAGGGTGAGGTGCATGAAGCCAGAAATTCTACCTTGGCCCCCTGAGAGCAGTGTTGGACACGCTCCTAGTGCCTACGGTGGCAGCTGTCCCAGCCAGGCCCTGTGCTCTGGGGGATACTGGTCTCGGCCGCACGACCCAGAATACGTCGTCATTGTTTATCCCTCTCCCTGGTCTTGCCCACCCCCTTGGGCACACTGACCAGGAGCCAACTCATCCATTTGGTCTCGTAGCGTGACCTGGTTTTATTCCCAGTGTCACCTTTGTTTGTGATCTCTTATAAATATCCTTCATGTCAGTTTTTGCTTATCAGGGTATTTAGGGAGCTCTCTCAGCCTTTGGGGGCATGTGCTTGTTTGGGTCCCTAAACAAGAGATTCCTGTTTCTGTGAGCTTCTCCTTTCCTCCTTTTTCAAAGTAGGTCCCCTCTCTTCTGCAGCTGCGGAGCAATGGACAAAACAATTACTCTTAGTAGACTGAAGCCACACTGTGCATTTTAAACTGCTGTGGTCCCAGGAAACAAAATAAGTAAAGCCTTCGGAACCCTTTAGATTTTATTGTTTCACTCTGAGTAGATTACATTTGCATGAAGTGTAAATAATTGAAATTAAATATTTATTCCACTATTCAGCTTCATAAGTACAAGCATCTGGATACTCAGGAATATATCCAAGCCACAGAATATTAAAACCTTAAAGCCAGAAAGGACCTTAACATTTTTCTTATATCATGTATCAGACAAAGGACTTGTACCCAGAATATGCAAAGAACTTGTACAACTTAATAAGCAAAATAACACAGTAAAACTGGGCTAAGTATTTGGACAGACACTTCAGAAAGAAGATATACCAGTGGAAAATGCAAACATGAAACGATGGCCAGAATAGTTATTCCCTATGGATTTGCAAGATAAAAACACAGTGTGATGACACTACACATCCATTAAAATAGACTAAAAGTGAAAAGACTGGCCAGGTGCAGTGGCTCACACATGTAATCCCAGCACTCTGGGAGGCTGAGGCAGGAGGATCTCTGGAGCCAGGAGTTGGAGGCTGCAGTGAGCTATGATGAGGCCACTGCACTCCAGCTGGGGCAACAGAGCAAGACCCTGTCTCAATTTAAAAAAAAAAAAAAAAAGGCTGACCATACCAAGTGTTGATGAGTATGCGGACCAGGGGTCCTCAAACTTTTTAAACAAGGAACCAGTCCACTGTCCCTCAGACTGCTGGAGGGCCGTTGGAGAGTGTGGCGCACGTTCCACACATGTGCACTGGGGGCCCGGGACGAGTGTCGGCTGCTAAGCAGGACAGGCAGCGGCGGCAAAAACACCCGACGGGCCGGATAAATGTCCTCGGCGGGCCGCAGTTTGAGGACCCCTGAGAGGATCTAGAACTCTCTCATATTCTGCTGGTGGGAATATTAAACGTACAACCACTTTAGCAAACGTTTGAAAGTGCTTTTAAAAAGAATTAAACCTACACCTAGTATATGCCCTAGGCATTCCACTCTTAGGTACTTACCCAAGAAAAATAATAAAAAACATATGTCCACATGAAGACTTACACATTTTCATGGCAACTTTATTTCTAATAGCCTGGATGGAGATGACCCACGTGTCCATTGACAAGTGAGGATAAACAGTGGAAAACTACTCAGCAATGAAAATAAATCACCTACTGTGATCACCTGCCACAGCATGGATGCATCTAAGATCATTGTGCTGAATACACAAGGCGGCCAACAGAAAGTACGCAGTGTATGATTTCATTTATGTAAAATTCTAAGAAATGCAAGCTGTTCTGTAGTGACTGAGAGCAGATCAGTGGCTGTCTGGGCCGAGCAAAGGAGGGAGGGATGAATTACAAAATAGCACAAGAAAATTTTTATTATTTATTTTACTATATGTGGTGCTCTTGTTCAGATTCCATTTAGCACATTTTTCCCTGATAAGTAGATTATATTTGAAAATGCACTTCCTTTATTGTATTTTCTATCTACATGATTCCTAATAAGAAAATTGCTTACTTGCTTGTCTTTTCTACATGATTACTGAGTTATTCTTGTCATCCATTATCATTTCACAATTAATGAGAATCCTTTATATTTCTTTCTTTTACTCAACCCAGACTGTATGTGCCTATTCACTCTGAGTAAAACTTTTATTTGTTTCCCCCTTTAAATGACCCAGAAATTGGATAAAAGCCATGCAGTGCATAAAAACAGCTTTTGTCTGTCTTAAAGGAGAGTCACCTAATAAAATTATAGCTTTAATTTTCAGCGTGACCTTTCTTACAATTTGTTTGAAATTTTATGATTTCAAAAGAAATAGACTGTTCACTGAGGAGTGAATGCGTCATTTCCTTTCCCACAGGAGATTTTGAGAACCAAAGCTTTGCGTCTAATAATCTGATGGCAGCAGGAGCACTGCTGTTTGTTGTCCCTTTCTGTGCCTGTAAAGAGTTATTTACAGGGGACTGGTTATTTGGTCTTTCAGTCATCATCATTTCCAAAATCACCTCCTCGCATTTCCCTGATTTTTACAGGGATCGGAATGTAGATCAGAATATCTCCAACTTTCACATGTACAGAAACCCCCTGGGGACCTTGTTAAGAGGCAGGTTCTGATTCAGAGGGTCTGGAGTGGGCGCTGAGATCTTGCATGTCTATCGGGCTCACAAGCGACACCCGTGCTGCTGGTCCAGGGACCGGACTTGGCGTGACAAGGGCATCCATAACACTACAATAGCACAAACACTTATGGTATGTGAGATCGCCTTTAAAGTAAACTCCTCTCTGTCAAAAGCTAGCATCTCAGAAAAGATTTAAATGAGAACATTCCAAATATTGACCGTTTCTTTAGTCTTTAGGATGAAATAGTCATCATGGACCATGTTGTCTGATATTCTTCCTAAAGATGAAGCCGGTCAGGAACCAAAGCCAGCTAAAGGGCCGAAGGGAGCAGAGAAAGGGAGAGGGTGCTAGAACATCTCTAACCTGTGCCTCGGGTGGAACACGAGGATTGTGTTTAAGGGGGTAGACTGAATCCTTAGGCGCATTTTCACCCTTCCCTGCATCTGTGCTTTCTTCCCAGCAGCTTTGCGTTGTGGACCAAGGGAAGTTCTACTTCCTGACGCTGGGCGTGGCTGTGTGCTTGGCTGTAGCCAATGGGCTGTTAGCGGATGACCCAGCAGAGGCTCTGGGTGGACTTGTGCACGAGGACTTTCACCTCCTGCTCCGGTGAGACTCCTGGTCTTGGGAGGAGGATGGAGAGTCATGTGACATACAGCCACCTCGGACCAAACCCAGGTTAAACCAGCTCACCCCACCCAGTCTTCAGACGCTGGAGAAATACTAAGTGGTTTTTATTTTAAGCCACTAGAATTGGAGCTACTTTGTTACACAGCAGTAGTTAGCGACCTTCACTCTAATAGTGTGTCTGTTACAGTAGTTGGAGATCTGAAACAAATAAGACTAGAGATAGGAGGTAAACACAGGGGAAACAGAGTGGAGTCTAGGCTAATGCCGATGATTGGATTTTGGGATATTTTTGGTGCACATGCTTATGGTTGGGTGAGTTGTACGTAAAGGTAAGGTGATTTGGTATGGATAGGCAGGTGCTGTTTTGAGCCAACCAGGATGAGGTGTGACAGCAGGATGCTTTCTCTTACTGAGCTCTTGGCTGCTTGTATCAGGAGAAAACACAAAGGAAAAGAGGGCTGGGAGAAAATACTTACCTGATTAATTATTATTATTATTTTTTTTTGAGACAGAGTCTTGCTTTTTTGCCCAGGCTAGAGTGAGTACGGTGGCATCAGCCTAGCTCACAGCAACCTCCAACTCCTGGGCTCAAGCGATCCTCCTGCCTCAGCCTCCCGAGTAGCTGGGACTACAGGCATGCGCCACCATGCCCGGCTCATTTTTTGCATATATATTTTTAGTTGGCCAGCTCATTTCTTTCTATTTTTAGTAGAGACGGGGTCTTGCTCAGGTTGGTTTCGAACTCCCGACCTCGAGCAATCTGCCTGCCTCGGCCTCCCAGAGTGCTAGGATTACAGGTGTGAGCCACCGCGCCTGGCCCTCAATTAATTAAATTTGAGGGTGAATTAACTGAAAACATGTATCTTCTCATGTTGCTCAACTTCTTGTAATGACAACCTTGCAACATTTCTTCCCATGTGTTTGATAAAAAATGCATTCAGGATCTCACCATATCACTAGGCTGGTGGTATTTGGGCGGCTGGTCATTGATGGCCATACCTCACACATACGGAGTTTGTGAACTTCTTTTGGTCATTAATTCCCTGACTCATTCATTATTTGAAATGTACTTGTCAAGTTATTATATGCCCTCTAGAGCTGGCATTTCTGCACGGGAAACACGCATTAATCACTTTATTGTGATTGTTACCATGGTTAAAATAAGAAGAAGCACAATGAGCTCTTCTATGCTTGGAAAAAAGGGGTGCTTAGAGTGTGGGGCTCAGGGAAGGCCTCTCTCGAGAAGAAAAGGCATTTAAGTTAAAATTTGAAAGGGGTGGGAAGAATAATGTCGGTGATGGGAAACGGCATATACAAAGGTCCTGTGGATGACACATGGCTGACTTGAGGAAGTGAAAAGTCAGCTTGGCTGAACAGTGAAGGGAAAAGGGCAGACGCTCGATCAGGCGGGGCCGGGTTAGGAGTTTGGATTTGATTCTAGAGGTAACTGAGAGGAACGGAAAGCTTTCAAGCAGGGATGCAACATTAGCAGATCACCTCGGCTGTAACGTGGAGAATGCATCAGAAAGAGGTAAATATGGAAGACAGATCTTACAGTGGTGCAGGACAAAGAAATGCTGCCTCGGACTGTAGTGGCCCTAGTGGATTTGGAGAGCTTGGCTGAGTCCTAGAGATATTCAGGGAGTCGACTCGACATTTCTTGATGTTGACTGGGCGCTGTGGGTAAGGAAGGGGAAAGGCGGGCTCCGAAGTTTCTGGCACCAACAGCTAGCGGTGCTATTCGTAGAGACAGGGGCTTTGAAGAAACATGGGTTTGGGAACTGGATCAAGAGTTTAGTTGCATGTGTGGATTGAGTTTTAGATACTTGTGGTGCGTGCAAGGGGAAATGTCGAGCAGACAGTTGGGCATGTTGTTCTTTATCACAGAGGAGAGGCCTGAGCCGGACATGTCATCTTATAAGCCATTGGGATAGAGATGGTAATGGAAGCCAGGATGAGGGTGTGAAGCTGGGAGAAAAGGTTGTAGAGTCACCCTTGAGGACTATCGATATTTAAATGAGGATTAGAGAGCAAAGGAGGCCAAGAAAGAAAGAGAGAAGCTGCAAGAAGGCAGCACTGTGGAAGCAGGTGGTATGCTTTGTTGAAAGCAATGGAGAAGCTAAAGAAGGTGAGGCAGGAGGCGTGTCTGTTGGAGTTATTGATAGTAACAGGTAGGTCATTAGTGAACTTGGAAAGACCCGAGGGGCAAGAGGAAGGTAGGAGCCAGGTTAGGATGAGAATACACTCTCCAAGCATCCTCAATTTCTGTTTTGGGGAGAAATAAGCTCAACGTATGTGACAGTAGGAAAACACCAACACGAGATTTAAAAAAAAGTGTTCCTGGATAGTTCAGGAAGCATAACTTTTACCATTGGAATTAGGAATCGGATCGTACTGGTTTATGTCTCAAGAATTCATGATTGGAATTAATGGCTTTGCTCAAAACTACCTTTAACATTGTTCTGAAAGGATGGGTGAATAATATTTGTCCTTGTGTGAATAAGATTAAAGGGAATGGTTGCCACTGTCAGAAGGAAACAGGTTTAGGTCCATCTCCACAGAAGACCGTTGAGCTAAAGATCGCTTATCTTTCCCATCTCTGTCGGGTACAAAGTTCCGTGAAGGAGGAATCCTGACTGTCACCTTCTCAGCACCTGGAGCAGCACCCGGTGCAGAGCAGGGTGTGGTTACGTGTGTTGGATGGATGGATACTAGTTGTTTCTTTCCCACTGTAGCAGGTGCGCTAGCACTCAGAAGTCACACGACATCTCAGTACCTCGGCCTTGTTACTCCACGCTCCTGATTCCTCTGACCTTGAGAAGCACAAGCCCAAGTCGGGGAGGTCAAACCACTCTGGAAAACACACCACTGAAACCAGGTGGGTGTGTCTGAAACGGGGCCAGATGGTACTCTGCTTTCAGGAAACTTCCTTGGGTAAATAGCGAGCAAGTGGAGTATTGAAAAGTGTGATTATTTGCATTTGCTGGCAAACCCCTACCATTACCCAGCCTGCAAAGAAAGCGTGCTCAGAATGTGGATGTGCAGACCCAAATGGTACCTGGGTCGCCTCGGTAGGTTAAAAATCTCTCCGGTGGTTCCTCCTCAGTGCCAGCAAGGACATGAGAAATATTGGATCTGGCGGTGGCAAGTGCTTTCACTTTTTACTTAAGCAGAATTTGCATTGCTTTCTCATTATGGTATTAGAATGTGAATTTTGCCTCTGCGTGCTGGGGAAAAAACAAAGCCCCATAACAGCTGGTTTTATGCCTGGCACCTTCCGTCTTATAATCTCTGAGGATCTCATAAGCTGATAATGTCCTTTCCAAATGAGCTATTTTGTAATCACACTCCACATGATTGTTTAAAATGATTATTATTGTTACACCTTAATATAAAAAGATTTATTTGCCAATAGAAAGCCCAGTTTACCCAGGGATGCTCGTGTTAACTGCCTCTGGCTCATCAAGGCCTCTGGGAATCTGGAGACCCTGAAACGCGAATGTTAGCTCTGGTTCTGTGCGCAGTAAGACGATGAGGAGCTGAATTGCAGTATTCAAAGACGAATTTTGCCGTTCCACCTTAGCGTTCCGAGTGAGGTGTAGCCCAGGCAGAGGAAGGAAATGCGGAGCAGGAGAGCGCACGCACCCCGGGAAGGCACAGGGCGGGAGGGAGAGGCCTCCCTCTCCCCGCCCCAGGCTTTGGGATTGGGCTCGGGCTCGGCTCTCCAGAGGCCGTGGGGCTTTCTCCCGTCCAGCTTTCCGGGATGCCCACCGCATCTTGGACACGAGCTTTTGTTTCCTTCTGATAACTTCTAAGCAAGTGTCGTCTTGCCGAAGAGGTCATGCCCCTGGATGATGTTAATGCTTCCCTTTGTGGCTTCAATCGCCGGTTCTTGGCGATGCCTTCGTGACAGTGTACATGTGGGGATGTGATACGTGGAGGTTTCTGTCCCAGAGTCTTTGTGCTTGCCCATGCCAAGACTGTATCCCAGGGGTGAGAGCTGCAGAGTTTTTCATTAGCCATAGATGATGACTTTCTATTCTGGAATCACCTCCACTTTGTCACTGAGCTAACTGTCTAAATGGGGTCGGCAGACTTTGTCTATGAAGAGCCAAGGAGAAAATATTTTAGGCTTTGGGGCCATACGGTCTGTGTTGCAGCTGCTCAACCCTGTCATAGCAGTGCACGAGTGGCCATATGTAACGTGTGAGTTGATGGCTGTGGTCACGTGCCAGGAAAGCTTTGTTGACAGAAACACATGGTGGGCTGGACCTGGGCAGTGGGCCATCATTGGCCCGTCCCTGCCCTAAATCGTAGTTCTCACGGTTTTCCATAATGTGAGAACAGACCTATGCATGGGTCTCTAATATTCCTTCAGAGTTATGATGACTCCCAGGTTGTTCTGTCATTTGCACATATGGGGGATACTTAGCATGGGGGAGGGGAGCAATCTGGGAGCCATCTTAGTGGCCTGTGAGGCTCTCATGATACGATGACCCTGATCTCAGCTTCTTCTCTTCCTTTGCTGCTCTGCCTCACCTCCTCTGGCCTCCCTGCTGCTCTCCGAACATGGCAGACATGTTCCTTCCTCAGCCCGTGGCCTGGGCTCTTCTCTGCCTGCATGCTCTTCCCTAAGACAGTCACAGACCCCACTCCATTTTCTTCAAGTGTCTTCTCAGAGGTCACGGTGAGACTGTTAGTTCATGCGTCTGTCAGAAACGCAGCAATGGCCGTAGGTGTTTCAAATGCAGAATTGAATAGAGGGGATTGGTTACAAACTGAAAGGACTGAGGAGCAGATAGGACAGATGAACGTACACAGAGATTAGCAGCAGCAGAAGGGCTGAAGGAGAACGGGGGGAATAGAGTACCCCAGGGCCCATGTTCTCTGAGCCATGGAGAGGGCTACTGGATCTATTCCCCCTCCTTCTAGCGATGGGAGCTAGAAGAGACCTGTTCCTGATGCCACCATTGCTAGAGACGTTGAGTGCTGTGCAGCTGCTGCTGTTGGTATCACTGTCTGGGTCCCACCCTCTACTGTGGTAGCTGCAGTTGCCTAAAACATCGTCAGAAGCTGAAAGAATGTTGCTGACCCCTTTCTCTTGCCTTCCTCCTGTCTCCTGTCTCTGCCTCCCATTGTCTGAACCTGGCCAGCCACGGGGAGTCTGGGAAATGTAGTTTGTAGGCTTCTAGACTGCCGCCATAGAGAGTTGAGCCTGGAAGGACTGGAATAGAGCAGAGAAACGATGGGTGATCACTAGCATGCCCTGTCCGCTCCAGCTGAAATGAGAACCCCCCCAATTCCTCCTCCTCCCCTGCTTTATTTCTCTCCACAGCACGGATCCCGTGCCTATCGGCCGTCTCCACTGCTCTAGTGAAAGTTCCACGAGGACAGTGATTTTGTCTACAGTTGTACCCTAGTGCCTAGAACAGTGTTGACAACATAGTGGCAGTCTGCACATATTTGTAGGATGAGTGAATAAATCTCTTAGCAACACCCAGGTGCTACTTCTGAAAAATATTGTGGTTCACTGAGCCAACTTTGACAACTTCAGAGTATCATGGAAAATAAGGCGTACCGGGGTCCTCAAACTTTTTAAACCGGGGGCCAGTTCACCGTCCCTCAGACCACTGGAGAGCGCACTGTGGCCCGGGAAGAGTCGGCTGCTAAGCAGGACAGGCAGCCGCGGCAAAAACACCCGGTGGGCCGGATAAATGTGCTAGGCGGGCCGCAGTTTCAGGACGCCAGGGTTCGAAGAAAGCAAGCATGCCTATTATATTTACATTTTTTTCCTACAAAATGTCTGCTTCCCAAACTGACCATTTTTTATTGGCATCGAACATCTGTTGAGAGATTTTAGATTTCCACTTTTTTGGGGGAAACACAGTTAAACCCGAGGCAGGTCCTCTCCCACGTCTTGTGTGTTGCCAGCTCGGTGTCATCTATACAATTATGCAACCAACTCTTACAGGTTTGAGAGTGAAAACTTTTTGTGCTTGCAATCCTTTATGTTTTATTTTTCCAGTTTTGTCCCCAATAATGGGGGGAATATGGTGATGTGGTGCTTACTATGTTCTTTTTCTGAACAAGAAAACTTCTGTGCATGCCTTCAGAGGTAGAGGGTGAACAGAGTCTGTCTCTGTCAGCGCTGCACTGAGCTGACTGGTAAGCTGCGGTACCTGTCAAGAGATTAGACTTCAGCCATCGCAACAAAAACACCAGTATTCCACTGGCAGAGAAAGGGGCTCGGTGGCCTGTCCTGCTCTTTAGCCCAGTGACAAATGTTTAACAGAATGACAAAGCAGCTTGCATAGCAAGGGGGCACCTCGAATCACGAGATCACACGACACCCCTCGACTGGCGGGGCTGGTCTTGTGTTTATGAGCCAGTGTTCCACTGGGGAGGACCCCAGCTTCGTAGCTGAAGGATAAGCCAGTGACTCCAAGGTTGGGGAAGGTTCCAGTAAGAAAACATACCCCGTTTGACCTTGATGTGAATTGAATCTGCCATGGAACACGCAATTGTCTGTCTGCAGCCCTGTTCTATGAACAGCCTACCAGATATCTTTCCATTCTCTCCTCGAATATTGAGTGACCTTGGAAACGGCCTAATCTGTCTTGGCAGATTGAAGATAGAGAAAACAAGCAGGGGAGACAGACCTACTGGTCCCTGCTATTGATCAGGGGCTGGAATGGAAGCTCATTATGAGATGGAGAGAGGTGTCAGACATGGGTGTCAAGGGCGGAAAAACTCAAAACAGACCCTGGCAGTGAGGAGGAGGAATGATAGAAACAACACACACACACACACTCACACCCCAGAAACCTTTGTTCCTTCCTTGGGTTCGTTTATTCCTGGTTTTTGACCATTTCTCTCCCATCATAAAACTTTGGAGGTTGCAGAAAAGACTCTTCCTAGAAATCAGTCATCTAGTCTAGTCCCATACTCCCCTTTTAAAGATGGGCAAAGTGAGGCTCAGAGGTGAATTGACTGTGATTAAGTGAATTGACTGCCCAAGATCCATCAGGAAGTTGGCAGCACAGTCGGGATGCTTAATCCAGGTCTGACTCAGCCAAAATCCAAGTTCTTTCTGCCACGTTGTTCAGCTTCCTCCTCTGTCTGACACTATGTCTCAGGGTCCCAAAGCTCAGAAACTTTGCAAAAAATTGTAAAATATGTTTGTCATAGGAAATTGCTTTTGTTCACCTAAGCTATAAAATGATCCCTGATCTTTCTTTCTTTCTTTCTTTTTTTTTTTTTTTTTTTTGAGACAGAGTCTTGCTTTATTGCCCGGGCTAGAGTGAGTGCCGTGGCGTCAGCCTAGCTCACAGCAACCTCCAACTCCTGGGCTCAAGCGATCCTCCTGCCTCAGCCTCCCGAGTAGCTGGGACTACAGGCATGCACCACCATGCCCGGCTAATTTTTTCTATATATATTAGTTGGCCAATTAATTTCTTTCTATTTATAGTAGAGATGGGGTCTCACTCTTGCTCAGGCTGGTTTTGAACTCCTGACCTCGAGCAATCCGCCCGCCTCGGCCAGAGTGCTAGGATGACAGGCATGAGCCACCGCACCTGGCCCCTCATCTTTCTTAATTTAGACCATTTCGACAAATATTATGTAGATGCTGCTAATCAGGAAAATGGGGAAGTAAAGAAATCCTTAGACCCTTACATCAAGTTTTTCTTTTCTGGTCAAGTAATGGTAAGCAAATAAAGAAGTGCCTTTAATAGATTTATATCAAAATACCCCAGGCCAGGCACGGTGGCTCACGCCTGTAATCCTAGCACTCTGGGAGGCCGAGGTGGGCGGATTGCTTGAGGTCAGGAGTTCGAAACCAGCCTGAGCAAAAGCGAGACCCCCGTCTCTACTATAAATAGAAAGAAATTGGCCAACTTAATATATATAGAAAAAATGAGCTGGGCATGGTGGCGCATGCCTGTAGTCCCAGCTACTCGGGAGGCTGAGGCAGGAGGATTGCTTGAGCCCAGGAGTTTGAGGTTGCTGTGAGCTAGGCTGATGCCACGGTACTCACTCTAGCCTGGGCAACAAAGTGAGACTCTGTCTCAAAAAAACCCAAACAAACAAACAAACAAACAAACAAACAAAAAACACCCCAAGCATTAGACTTCTCAGGCTGATGTAACAAAATTCATAGTGCTAATTATGACTCTAATCCTGTCATATTAGGATCCCACCCTATGATGGCATTTAACCTTAATGATTTCCTTAGGGGCTCCATCTCCAAATATAGTCACCTGGGGAATTAGGGCCTCAACATCTTAGTGATTTTGGAGTGGGGACACACACATTCTGTCCATAACACAGCACAAAGCCTTGTGTTCTTCTGCAGTCGCAAACGTCCAGTGTGTGTCGAGCGGTCGCGAGTGAGCATTGCAGAGCAGGGCAAGTTCAGGAGCAAGTCTTCTGGGCCTGCAGCAGGTGTCTGGGGGCCAGGTGATTCATCCTGTCTCAGGTGATCTTCAGGTCTCCACTGAAATGCCACTTCCCCAGGAAAGCCATCCGTGTTCTCCCAGCTTGAGGTCTGCCCCCTACTATTCACAAGGCTCGGAAGCCGCCTGCACTGCGTCGATCTCGGTGTGCCGTTTATTGGCGGGTAACTTCCTTCGCCGCTAGGGCTCTCGGTAAGATTTCCAAGCGTAGATTACAGCGTCAGTCTCGTATTGCCGTGGCATCTCCGTCCTGGGCACGCGCCCGTGAAATGAAGGAATGCTCCAAATGAGGACTCCAGCCCACTTCAGGGAGCTGACGGGAAGATTGGTAGACATCAGCAATGAGTTGCTGTCCTGAAAGTGAAAGAGGTTTTCATCTTAGTAGTTTATGTGACAGGTAAAAAGGGGGACGAAAGCCAAATCCAATTGAAGATGTCAGGCCAGGGAGTGCAAATAAATGCACGCTGGGTCTCCTCCTGGCCTAGAGGCCTGGCCCACCAGCCCAGCTTCCGGCTGCACCCATAGCTGGGACTCAGGCTGTGAGCAGTTTGCTGCCCTGGTCACGATGGCAGCTCCGGTGCCAGCTGGGGCCAGGTGGCTGAGCGAGGACATGGGAGTTTCCAGTTTAGGAGAGCTGGTGTGGGTCTTCCAAGTCTTTATCGTGTCACCAAGATTCTTTGCCTTGGGTCGTGTTTACTTGTGCCTCTGCTCACCACCCTGCTAGTTCAGAACTCACCCTGTTGAAGCTGAGATGAGGAGGCGGGCGAGTGGCCGCTGAATGGGGCGGGAGTGGTGAGCCGGCTTTAGAAGGAAGCACGGAAGCTTTCCCAGAGTCCGAAGTCAGCAGCAACTGAACGTCTTTCTGGGGTCATTCGAATGGACATGTTTACTCTTTGTATAATCCTCCCATTTGGGGAAACACTTTTCAGTTTTGGAAGAGAGCACAGAATCCCACATGCAAATCTTAAAGGACTGTATCATAGTGTTGGCTTTCAGATGGCAGTGTGCCATCAGCATGGCCGGGACAGCTGGCTAAAATGCAGATTCCTGCGTATCACCCCCAGAGAATCTTACTCAGCAACCTCGGAATGGAGCCCAGGAAGCTGCCTTCTTCACGCGCACTCAAGTGACATGAGGCAGGTGGTCCATGAACCATACCTAGAGTACCGTGTTTCCCTGAAAATAAGACAGGGTCTTATATTTATTTTTCCTCAAGAAGACACCCTAGGGCTTATTTTCAGGGGATGTGTTATTTTCTTTTTTAAGTACGGTACAACATTGATTCAAATACAGTGAAGTCGTCTTCTTCTGGAACATCATCCTCACTCTCCAAACCCCGAATCCCATCCTGAATGTCTTGCGACTCTGTTTCCTTTAGAACCACTGGCCCTGATCTCTCCTGTCGAGCACTGGAGCTGTGACGGGGCGGATGAGAAGGGCTGCTCGTGTTCTTGACCCCTCGGTGACGACACGCATGGGTCGTGCAGACGCGCTGCGCAGCCACGCCCGGCACTTCTTTTCGAGGTGGGGCTTCTATTGCGCACATGCTTAGAAATCCTGCTAGGACTTACTTTACGGGTAGGGCTTATTTTTGGAAAACACGGTAGTTGGCACACATGTCACCTGGCACAGTGCAGATCTGCATTCAGCAGGTCTGAAAAAGGAGGCCGAGATCCTGCAAGTCTAGCACGCTGCTGGAAGGCAGATGCTGCCGTACCTGTCCCACACTTCGAGTGGCAAGGGCATAGAAAGGGCACCAATGTGACAGTTGAGTTAGGACTTTGGAGGCAGATGGTCATGGGTATAAATCCAACCTTCCTGTTTCCTTACTGCGTGACCAGTTTCTCCTGGTTCCCATCTACTGAGTCTCAAGTGGGAAATGATGCGGAAATTAAATGTGATAAGAACGTACATAAAGCATTCAGTGTGTCTCTTGACACGCCATTAGTCCTCCTTGAATGTGAGCTGCCATTCTGTTGTTAATAATAAGTCCCACTTATTCAATGCAAATTAGTCACAGAGGCTTGTTTTATAATCTTTGCCATTTTATTTCACTCATTGCATTTCTAGGAGGATTGAAACGATGTTTTCCTTTCCATCATACGACACATCTGGAAGATGATAAGAAAAATCAGTCCATTCCCTACCGGATAGCCAGCCCGTGCAGTGAACATAATACATCCTTAATAAGATGCTGTTACTTTAATGAACACCAACCCAACTGGATGAGGAGCTAATTGATTTTCTCTGGCTCCAAATGTTGGGCATTATGTAGACAGAGCAGGTGCACCCAGAGCTGGGTTGATGTGATTCAAAACTGAGAGACTGCTATGAAAATTTCAGCCCAGGTATGCTGTTTAACGTCGTAGGAATTAGCTGATTGGCTGAATTGCTTGGGTTTTAGCTACTTGCTACCTGCAGTCCAAGTGTACCTAGTGATGTAGTGGCTCATTGTTCTGTTCTGCCCAAGTTTGCTCAGATCGTCTTTAAGGTTTATCTTGGAAAGGCAAAGGGCCTGAGGCCAGGGTGGCACTTACTTGATTTGCCAATATGGTAGCGTAATAGGTAAGCCCTGAGGTTTTGGAGTTGTGTAGACCTGGATTCAAATCCTGGTTCTCCCACTAAATATCTGTGTGGCCTTGGGTCACTTTGCTAACCTGAGTCCCAGTTTTCTTGTAGTCAGTGACCATAATAGTATGTGTCCTGTTCCAAGTGACACTAGAGTCACGTAGTAGTCCCTATGGGTGAACTGTGATGGTTTGAGCCATTATTTTATGTCATTGGTACAATTTTTGACTCACAATATAAACTCAAGTTCAAAACTTAATTTTCAATATAGACTGGTGGTATCTGAGCGCAAATAACTTCTGATGATTTTTATTTGCTTTTATTTTTATTTGATTTTATTTTTAAGACTACAGCGTGCGTATCAGGTGTGTGTGATAAGTCTTTGGAAAGGAGGGGTGAAGGTTGTGTAGATGATGTTAGATATTGCAGCCCTCAAAGCCAAGAAAAACTCTCCTTTTACATACGCCTTTCCACCTGGTCGTTGGCATTATTCATCCTCTGTTTTTCAGACGAGAAGCTGAGACACAAAGGTGACAAATATTTTCCCCTAAGGATAGCCAGGCCACGAGTGGCACTGCAGGAATTTGAATCCATGTAATCTGATACCAGAGACGCTTCCATGGGTGTGGTGGCCTATGCCTGCGATCCTGGTACTTTAGGAGGCTGAGGAGGGAGGATTGCTTGAGACTAGGAGTTTGAGAGCAGCCTGGGCAATATAGTGAGACTCCATCTCTAAAAAATAAATAAATAAATAAAAATTAGCCAGGTGTGGTGATACCTGTAGTCCCAGCTACTTTGAGGCTGAAATGGGAGGACTGCTTGAGCTTAGGAGTTCTAGGTTGCAGTGACCTATAATCAGGCCACTGCACTCTACTCCAGCCTGGGCATCAAAGTGAGACCCTGTATCTAAACAAAGGAAAAAAAAAACCCTACCTTGAATTGGCTCTTTGGCAGACTGCACAGTTCTGTCTCACAACACAGTAATTGTTTGAGCTAATAAAAGAGAATGAATCTAGTTAATTTCAGGAGCCCAAATTTATCTTTTTTGCCTATAGTAACTGTGAATGAATTAGAAGTTGTATATGAAAAGTGATATTTATGTTATAAAGGTATGTGCAAAATACTAGCAGTACAATCAATGTCTAATTGCAGTTAATGTCTGTTGTCCTGATTATTTTGTTAAATGCCCACATTTACATGAAAAGCTTTTGTGATTTGAATACTGAGAGCCGGTTTTTATGGTTTATAATTCCCAAATGGCATGTCCGGTGATCCAGTCAAGAAGGGAGACGACAGTGGTGCAGCTTGTATGGTCTGTTCCCCCAGAAATACCGGCAACTCCCCCTCACCTGTGAGCCCACAGCGCAACTCCATTGATGGATTCATTTATTCATTTGCATTCGTTTTTTCATCCTCTTTTGACAGATCTTTATTTTTGTTTTTTGCATTGTCCATAAATAATATCTTCAGCTGGAACGAGTGGGTGATTATCCCTTTCTAGACTCGGGAAAGCCGCATGGCGACTCTGGCTGTGTGTGCTGCTGTCCCCGTCTCCTCCCCGCTCCCGTGTGGCTCACAGCTGGGTGCACTGGCTGCTAGCCGAGTGCAGTGGAATGGGATTGAGCATGGTTTCAGTTTAGTAAATAGTCACTGCAGCTTCTACCCTGTGTTGGGGGGCACGCTGGTGCTGGAAATACAGACAGCAGTCACATGGTGGTGAAAATAACTTTGGTAGCTGCTGTGGACCAGTTGCCTTCTCTCTCCACCTCTATTCACATGTTAAAGCTCTAATCGAGGGGTCCTCAAACTTTTTAAACAGGGGGCCAGTTCACTGTCCCTCAGACCGTTGGAGAGCGTGCACTGTGGGCCCGGGACGAGTCGGCTGCTAAGCAGGACAGGCAGCCGCGGCAAAAACACCCAGTGGGCTAGATAAATGTGGCCCGCATGTGGCCCGAGGGCCGTAGTTTGAGGACACCTGCTCTAATCCCTGTAACTGTGCTTGGAGATAAGGCCTTTAAGAAGGTAATTAAGGGCCAGGCGCGGTGGCTCACGGCTGTCATCCTAGCACTCTGGGAGGCTGAGGCGGGAGGATCGCTCAAGGTCAGGAGTTCGAAACTAGCCTGAGCAAGAGTTGGCCAACTAAAAATATATAGAAAAAAATTAGCCGGCCATGGTGGCACATGCCTGTAGTCCCAGCTACTCGGGAGGCTGAGGCAGGAGGATCGCTTGAGCCCAGGATTCTGAGGTTGCTGTGAGCTAGGCTGGCGCCACGGCACTCACTCTAGCCCAGGCAACAGAGTGAGACTCTGTCTCAAAAAAAAAAAAAAAAAAAGAAAGTAATTAAGATTCAGTAAGAGTCAATGTGGTGATGAGGGCGGGTGACAGGGTTGGTGTCCTCACAAGGGGAGGAGGAGACACCAGCGATCTCTCTGTGTGCGAGCAGTGACAGGCCACGCAGGGACACGGCAGTGTCCGAGCCAGAAAGGAAAAGCCTCACTGGAAAAACAACCCTGCTGAGGTTTTGACTTGGACTTTCCCGCGTCCAGAATGTGAGAACATGAAAGGTCTGTTGCTGTTGTTCAGTCTGCCCGCTCGCTGGCGCTTCGTCTCGCAGCCCGAGCACCGTGACGCGGCAGCCGTGGCCGCCGACTTATCTGGGGAGAGGGCCTGGCTGAGACCCTGGGCTGGCCGCGTCCACCCTGGTGAAGCCATCCTCCTGCCTCAGCCTCTCGAGTAGCTGGGACTACAGGCATGCACCACCACGCCCGGCTCATTTTTTCTAGATATTTTTAGTTGGCCAATTCATTTCTTTCCATTTTTAGTAGAGACGGGGTTTCGCTCTTGCTCAGGCTGGTCTCGAAGTCCTGAGCTCAAATGATCCTCGAGCCTCGGGCTCCCAGAGTGCTAGGATGACAGGCGTGAGCCACCGCTCCCGGCCTCATTAGAATTTTTATAGCCTGAGGTGTGCTGCTATGAAAACAAAACTCACTTGTTTCCTTCTCAGCTGAGCGAAAGGGTGACTGTTCTGTTTTCCAATGAGTCCTCTACAGGGGCCACCAGATGGAGTTGGGATCGCCTGTTAAAGCTTTCCTGTGTGGGCCAGGCCTCTTGGATCCTCTAGACCTGCCTTTCTGGATGGACAGGGATGTGGTGACACACGTGGCCAGGAGTTGGATGGGCCTGTGTCCTTCACTCAGCAGTGTGTGGCCCTGGGCAAGCGACAGGATCGCTGGGTCCCAGTGACCTGGCTAGAAAGGACAATCGTGGCGTTTAGGATTCATTATACATATATATAAATGCTGGGCATAGAAGCTGGCACACGGTAACAGCTCAGAATCTGATTTTGTTGTCTTACCATTTGAGAAGGGTGACAGAAATGAGGTTGCTGCTCTAGCGTAACCGTTGTGATCCAGGGCTGGAGATATGTCAATTCGCCATCACTGGTGAATCGAAGACGACAGTGTCCATTGTAGAGGATTTTTATGGGGACCAAATACAACAGCACACGTCTGTGTCTGGATTATATTAAGGTGCTCAATAAGTGTCCGTTTTCCATTCCTTCTCGTCTCACCCAGAGCAGGTATCGTCTCTATCTTTGACACATGGGTCAATAGCTATTATTCCGGACGTCCCTCCCACCCCAACTCTATGCCTTAACCTCCCCAAATGGGCCACGGGGGTCTGCATTATCAAAGCTCCCTTGAATATTCCTGGGAACCACTTTTGGAGATAAAATTTTATTTTTTTATTTTTTTCATTTTTTTTTTTTTTTTGAGACAGAGTCTCACTCTGTTGCCCGGGCTAGGGTGTTGTGGCGTCAGCCTCGCTCACAGCAACCTCAAACTCCTGGGCTCAAGTGATCCTCCTGCCTCAGCCTCCCGAGTAGCTGGGACTATAGGCATGCACCACCATGCCCGGATAATATGTTTAGTTGGCCAATTAATTTCTTCCTATTTATAGTAGAGACAGGGTCTTGCTCTTGCTCAGGCTGGTTTCGAACTCCTGACTTTGAGCAATCCGCCTCCCTCGGCCTCCCAGAGGGCTAGGATTATAGGCGAGCCACTGAGCACGGCCTGGAGGTAAAATTTTAAATGCCACCAACATTCCAATTACTTCCAGGTCAAAGGTGATATTGATAAAAATCCAGCCAACACAGGTTTCTAGTATAAATTCCTTAATTCAGTGTGGGGACCTGAAATAGCCTGGTATGCTCTCCTTAAATAATTCGGTTTTAGGGCTGTTTGGTGTGCACGCTGTGGTCCTGCCCTACGGCGTCTGCAGCGCATTCAGGAGCAGGCATGGAAGGACCATTAAATAAACTGCAGTAGGAATGACGGGCTGGGTGTCTCGTTATTCAGTTTTTGTGAATCGTGAGCATCTGCTCTGTGCCTGGTGAGCTCTTAACCTTTAGTCAGACCCGGCCATCAGCTTAGAAATGAGTTCTTGCAAGCTTTCACGGACCACCCTCCTCGTACCCCGGTCCACTCGTTCTTGGCGTCAGTCCTTGCCATGTGCTTTCGTAAGATTCTGTACTTCTCATTCTTAAAACGCGTCTGCGTTTACGTTCGGCTTGGCACGCAGTAGGTGGTCGGTGTAGACCGGTCAACAGACTGGCTGCGTGCGGTGGGCGCGGCGTGGCAGACGGCGGCGCGGTTTCCATGTTGGAAGGAAATCGGTGGCGCTAAAAGCCTTTGGGCGGATTGTGGCCAGTGGTGCTTTCCCTGCTTGTGGCGAAGCCGCTTTCCCGCAGTCGACCCGTCAGACCAGGCTGCGGCGCTCCGATCGCGGCCTCCTCGGGGCTGGAAGGGCTGGTGTGGGAAGGCACCCGACTGCCCCGGTTCCGAGAGCTGCTGGAATGGCAACCTGCAGATCGAAGACCAGGCCTGTGAGCAGTAGCGGAGCGCCTTCATTGGGAAGTCTCCCTGCTCCTTGCTGAGAAACCTGGGATTAGATTTAGGTTTGCATGAACTTCTCTTTCTTAGAATTACAGAATCTTAGATGTAGGAAGGAGCAAGAATCATTCTACAGTCCAGCCGTTCTCTCCGCAAGAATTCCCTCAAGAGCAGGCATGGCTGGCGGCTTCTCTTTCCACCCTGCCCTTTCCACCCCTCCTCGCCGAGGTTCCCTCCTAACCTCTTTCAGATGCATTTATTGAGCTCCTGCTGTGTGCCTGGCACTGGGCTCACAGAGACGAAGAAGACAACTCGTGGACCCTCCTCCTGTCCTGCTCACAGCCTTCTTGATCACCTCCCCAACCGGGAATCTCCTTGCCGCTTGGGGGGTTGGTGGTCGGTCTGCTCTCTCTAGGGGCTGCTCGAGCCGTCAGTGCTCTTTGCATCGGTCCAGGAGCTCTTCCCCGACACTGTCATCCTCTGATCCCAGTTTCTGCTTTCCCTTCCTAGCAGGCTCGTCACAGGCTTGGAGGCACCTGGGCATCCTGCCCCTGAGCACACTTCACACACTTGAGAAGCATGATTGGGCCCTGGAGCGGTTTCTGTAACTGTCGTCATCGTTTGGTCTTGCCGTTGGATTGTTGATGGGGGTTAGACCGCAGGGGTCAGGGACCCCATTCCTGAGGCCGTGGGAGGGGCGGAGGTGGAGCAGTGCTGCCTGGGCAGGAGCTGGAGATAAGGGCAGAAGTTAACTGCCTACTTGGGGAACATTCCAGCGATCTGGGAGTACAGCAAAGCAGACTCCCACCTCAAAGCCTGAGGGGCCTCATGCCTAAAAAGCCATGGAGCAGCTCGACATGAAAGCCACCAACGGCTATAGAGGAACGTTGCAAAATGCCAGCCCGGGAGAAGGGACCCGGGCTCCAATTCTTAAAAACACTAGGTTGAGCTCTTTCCCTGCCCTTTCTCAGTAGAACGCCTCGGTTAATTGAGAGCTAACCTCCCAGTAAGAAGTACTAGTACTAACCTCCCAGTAAGAAGTACTAATCTCTTTGTTCCTCAGTCGAATGGGCCACAGCTGCTGAGTTCAGAGAGCCTTCTCTGCATATACCTCCAGGCATAGTTGTGCTTAGTAACGAGCTGTGTGTTCCTGCCCCTGTAGATAAAAGAGTAATCAGCAAAGGCATCTTGTGACTATTGGGAGAGACTTGAAACTTGTACACATCGTAACCCATGAGCTTTTCACGTGAAGTCCTTGTAATCCATAGCATGAAAAAGAGAATAAAAACTGGTGCTGGATCTCAGTCCATGCCACCTGGCTCACGGGAATGCTGGTGGTCCCCTGACCTCCTCGCACCCTTTCACCTTACTTTTTGTGCCTGTGTCTTTGTCTCTCCCATCTCTTGCAGCACACACACTGCCCCTGGGCACCGGCTATATCAGGGGTGTCGCGAACCCCTGATAGATTACGAACCTTCCTTTTATGGAGTGGGGTGGGCAGGGAGTAGGCAGCTACTATGCTTTATCACGGACAGATTTTACAAGTCAGCAAAACTGGGCTTCAGCTTCTCTGGTAACACTTTGGAGTCCTCCCCTGAAGAACCTCCAGGGAGATGAGCAGCTTAAAAGGAAAGCCTGAGACGCAGCCAGCCAGACCCAAGGGGTGCAGTGGGTTCTGTTGGAGAAAACGAACTCGACTGAGAAGCACAGAACCAAACCGGAATAAGGAATCACCACCCAGATGGGAGAGTGATCAACGAGAGAGCACCACACTGAGCCCGGCATGTGGCTGCTGCTCAAAAAGAAAAAAAAAAAAAAAGAGGATTTGAATGAATGAGTGAAGGAATGAACTGAGTAACATATTCCATATCTCCTGATCCTGCAGACTGCGTTCTGAGAGTATGTGCAGACAATTGATCTGATAGCCTCTGAGGAGGTGTGACAAACGAGAAGCGTGCCAGATGATGAGATGAGAAGTATGTGGCAATTAAAACAAAAACACAACAGTAACAGAAAACTGCAGACTGGTTGTGCTAGATGTCAATGCAACATGGAACAAATTGATGAATGAGAAAGATCTTGGGGATTATCACATTGAAGGTGGTAAAGAGGCTTAAACTGCCAGTCCTGCTGGTCTGTTGATAGTGCTTGTCTATTGAGAAGAATCACGATGCTTAATTTTGGCTTAGGTGAATGTGATCGATTAGTGATGCCTGCTTTGGGCCTGGGAAAGGGCCACAGTGAGGCCCAGGCCAGAGGTTGGTTATTCCTGAGTAGCCCAGCGGCCTCTCTTTTCGTAGGAGAGAAGAGACTTACTCAAAGTCACACGGCAGCTTGGTGCCAAGGTTACCCTGATGTGTCCAAGGGTCTCGATTTAATTCAAGTGCTCATTTTTACCACGTTGCCCACGTGTTCTGTACTTGGCTGTCCAGTGTGTCCTAGTTTAAGATTCATCTTGTTGGGGGTGGCAGAAACAGAGGAAAGGAACTTTGTCTGAGAAGAGGTGGCGGTGGCACGCTCATTGCTGTGATTGTGTGCACTTGGCTCAACCCACTTACAGGCCTGGGGGGCCACCCCCTGCCCCACGTACTGACCCTGGGGGGGAGGGGAGGAGCTGGTCGGGATCGGGTGGGGGTGCAGGCTGTGCAGAGGCGGCAGAAAGTAGATCAGCGGGCCTTGGATGAGACGAACTCGCGGAGCAGAAGTGAACGGGTCGGGCAGGATAGGATCGGGGGAGTTCGGCACTAGTGAGAAGACTCATTTTTTGTTTCTTTCTCACAAGCGGCCCTGGGAGGAGCTTCCCAGAGACCGCAAGGACATAGCAGCAGCGCTGGGACTCTTCCCTTTTTTTTTTTCCTTCTTTCCTCCCCTCCTTCCTTCCACCAGCATTCGTTATCTACTTTGTTTAAGGAGACCAAGTTACTGGGCTCACTTGTGCAGAATTAAGAGTGTCTCTATTAGACCTCCATTAAAGCACTGAGGATTTCAGGGATATTGTGTTTTTAAATTGTTCGTTCGTTTGTTGAGAGGGGAATATTTTTTTCTCCCCCCCAAGAAACTCTTTAAGAAACTAAATGGAGGCTAGCAATTGGGCTGAAATCAGTCAGAGGCCTCCTTAGCGTGTCTGCCCCAGGCGTTTTGCCTTGGACAAGTAACTTAATCTCTGTGTGCCTCAGTTTCCTCATCTGCACCCACTTCCTAGGTTGCTGTGAGGATAAGTGGATTCATGTAAAACCGTTTTGATTGGTGCCAGGTACACAGCAAGTGCTACATATGTGGTTAACATGTTTTTAATCGACAGGTAAAATTTTTAATTGACAGGTAAAATTATGCATTTACAGTGTAAAACATGATGTTTTGATACATGTCTACATCGTGGAAGGGCTAAATCAAGCTATTTATAGGAATATGCGTTACCTCACATACTTACCTTTTTTTGTGTGTGTGGTGAGAACACTTAAAATCTTCTCTCTTTGCATTTGTTAGCTGTTATAACTCCTGCAAACTTGGGTTACTATCCCTAACACTGTGATTTTTTTTTTTACCTTCTCGTTTTATACTTTCTTAAATAATTTATAGCATGGCATGCCCCTAAGAGGGCATGAGAAGCAGGCACATAGGAGAGAAACAAGACATCACCTCTTCCTGAAGCTAGAGACTTAAAACCCTTGAGATGAACCTTCTAAATCAAGAATCAAACGTCCAGTTTCTTGTTAGTGCAGCCACAGAAAGAAGTTAAGTGCTTTGCAGAATAGAATTAATTGAGGAACCTTGGAGTTCTGAGGGTCTCAAAACTTGGCTTGAATGACTTGGTGCGTGTCTTGGAGCCCCGATTGTGCTGTCATAGAATTCTCCACCTGGCAGATAATGAAATGATAACTGGGTGTTTTTGGCCACCACCATCTGAGGGTTATCGGGCAGGCCCAGGGTGGCAGAGAGGGGCTGAGCCGTTTCTGCGGCAGCCGCTGCTCCTGGATCCATAGCTCTGTGTTGTGCAGGCCGTTGGCACTTTGCCACTCGATTCTCCAAGCGTCGGGATGGCGCGGCTGATGAAATATTGATCTCAGGCCTGTCAGT
This sequence comes from Mirza zaza, assembly GCA_008750895.1. Taxonomy (NCBI): domain Eukaryota; kingdom Metazoa; phylum Chordata; class Mammalia; order Primates; family Cheirogaleidae; genus Mirza; species Mirza zaza. Next base: position 24,825 of record VSMD01097983.1, read on the forward strand.
TTCAATGGAGTTCAAGAATGGGTTGCAATAAAAACAAGCTTTCTCGATAGCGGCCATCCTGTTAATTCCTCTTTGCATGGAGCTTTGCTTTCCATGCTCAGAAAACAACGAGTTGCCTTTCTTACACAACGGACCCTTAGGGAACTCCGGGAAGACGTGTCAAGGGGAAGCAGCAGAGGAAATCCACTTGTGACCTCCAGCGCTCCGTCTGCGAGCGCGGCCAGCAACAGGACAACTGCAAGGCGGCGTGGTCTCCGAGCCAGGTTGTGCCCAAGGCCGCGCGTTCCCTGGATTGGCTTGCAACTGCAGTGAGATGTCTCAGACACCAGGCAATCACGTCTGAAGCAGGAAGAGGAGTTTAAACTTCCAGATAGGTGCAATACACACTCCCTGTGCGTTTGAGACTCCTGAGGGGGCTGAGCGGAGTGAATCAGAAGCTCGCTCTGCTTTGTCTCCTGGTGCACTATCAATTAAGCAGTTTCCAGAAGCGACGGCACAGATGGCGTTTTGCTTAGTTTTATAGGGTAGTTTTCTCCCCTCCGTTATAAGGCTTTCCTTATCACCCTTTTTGTACTTTCTTGATGAGCCTGCTTTGCTCCCCCTCTGCGCCTGCCCGGGTACGGAGGGCAGAACCCTTTTCTCCCCCCGGGTTCCATGCCCAACCCTCCGTCTGGGCTTATTTTTGATAAAAGGTTCAGCACAAAACCCCACAGAGCGTTCTTTAAGAGCATGCACACGTGTGTGTGCATACTGTGGTCGCTTTTCTGTATCTTTCTGGTAGTGTTACAAAATGCAGAAACTCTTAGTTGATACATCAAGTCTCCAGCATTTATCAGGACAGTTACCCCTTTGAGTACAGGGATACCTCAACCTAAGGAGGTACAAGAGAACAAGAGGGATGAAAGTAAAGGTAAGGCCGGGCACAGTGGCTCGCACCTGCAATCCTAGAACTCTGGGAGGCCGAGGCGGGAGGATCGCTTGAGCTCAGGCTTTCGAGACCAGCCTGAGCAAGAATGAGACGCCTCTCCTCTACTGAAAATAGAAATAGCTGGGAACTACTCAAAATAGCAAAAAATTAGCCATACGTGGTGGCTCATGCCTGTATAGTCCCAGCTACTAGGGAGGCTGAGGCTGGAGGATTGCTTGAGCCCAGGAGTTTGAGGCTGCAGTGAGCTAGGCTGATGCAGAGCAAGACTTGGTCTCAAAAAAAGAAAGCAAGTGAAAGTGAAGGGTGTCAAGTGTAAGATTCAAAGTCTTCCTTAGATACTGTGGAAATTCAATGATAATGTTATATCTCATCACTATCACCTAACGGATCCTTTCTCATTTTTTTTTTTTTTTTGAGATAAGAGTCTCGCTTTGTTGCCCAGGCTAGAGTGAGCGCCGTGCCGTCAGCCTAGCTCACAGCAACCTCCAACTCCTGGGCTCAAGCGATCCTCCTGCCTCAGCCTCCCAAGTAGCTGGGACTACAGGCATGTGCCACCATGCCCGGCTCATTTTTTCTATATATATTAGTTGGCCAATTAATTTCTTTCTATTTATAGTAGAGACGGGGTCTTGTTCTTGCTCAGGCTGGTCTCAAACTTCTGAACTCGAGCCATCCTCCCGCCTCGGCCTCCCAGAGTGCTGGGATTACAGGCGTGAGCCACCGCGCCCGGCCCTTTCTCATTTTTTTTATGTCTCATCTTAGATGCCACCTCCTGGGAGAAACCTCCCTCTCTACCTTTCTAAAACAGCTTCTCCCCAGCCCAGGCTGGGGGATTAGCATGGCTTTCTGTGTAGCCTCAAGCACAGTTTCCATCGGCTGGTGTTTCAGGGGCAAAAGTGACTTTTGCACCTCACAGACGTGAAAAGGTTCGATCACGTTGCAATACACTTCTTCAGACCTCACCTCTCCTCTCTCAGAGGGATTTTGGCGTTTGCTGCCTTCTGGGTTCAGGATCCTGCCAGCTAGACCCAGAGTCAGCGAGGGTGGGGACTGGGGCTGGTTTTTATACTCCAGTGCCTCCCCCGGGAGCTGGGCCAGCCAGCGTCTGTCAAACAAAGTCAGGAGTACAGGAGTGAATGCGGCCTGCGGGGCACACAGCCGTGGAAACTCACACGCTCAACTTTTGAGGAAGCCACTGACGGCACAGTCACGCCTCTGTTCCTCCCCATGGCCTTCTCTTGGGGGCTTAAAGTGACAGATGTGGAGTGTCTTGACTCACCGTTTCGACCTCCAGGGAGGAAAACGTCAGGTACAAACTCCAACTGCCCTGACTGTGGTTCAGCCGGCCTCAGTCGCTGCTGAAGCCAGCAACGTTTGCGTCTAGGAAAAATGTTTATTAATTTTTTTTTTCTTTTACCTAAAAGAAGGTCTTCAGGTTGCTCTGGGGCTTTCTATAAGGTCAGGAAGTCCTCCAGTGAATTATTCTGGGATAAAGACCTTATCTGGGGCTTCCACCTGCTCGTCTCTGGAAGTCACTGGGGTTCCCAGTCACACTTGCATTTTATTAACATGAGACAGTTACTCTCTGCGTCATCCCCCCTCTATAAATAGAACATACCAAGGAAGAGTTACTGCTTTGCTTTCCTTATGGCAGTATTTTCCCAATACTCCCTCCATTTAATGTCTCTTCTAATGGATTTCAAATGCTGTGAAACCTAGAAGCAACTTAAAAGTGATGTTACATCATATATTAAATATCACCAAGCCACTATCTTAGAGGGCTTGAATTTCAGGTTTAAGAGGAATATGATTTTTACCCTGCTGACATTACGCTTGATTGGCTATATTCACTCAGAAGACTTTTTCAGAAAGTTAGATTTTTAAACTTGCCTTTGCTGAGTCTTACAGTGGCTTTCTCAGACCCTCTGAAGTTCCTTTGATTGCTTTTCCCTTCTGTCCATGATGGACTGAGAACCACCTCGCCAACCACTGAGTAAAGGACTTGTAACCTGACTATCTCTAAACCTGGCTGTCATCGTTCGTGTGTGGCCACGAGACAGGAAGAGACATATCACTCAATATTGAGTTCATTATCTTCCTGAAGTATCCTGGCTTTACTTCTGCAGGAATAAACAAATGGAGTGAAATGATTTCCAAGCTGCTCGTAATAGTATATGATCCTAAATTATTCTAACGCTCACTGCTGGAGAGAGAGAGAATATGTTATTTTAATTCATTAAGATGGCAATAATTGGGAGTCTCAATCTTTGCAGGATATGAAGCAATTAAGAAATCACGAAATCAGAGGCAGATAAGATGCCGAAATAGGTTAAGCAGCACAGGACGGCGCAGCTTAGGTGCTTGTTACTGAGGTACTCTGGCCACCTACGTGACAGGTAGCTACAGAAATGCAGGACCCACCCCTGCCAGGGGTCAAAAGCGTATCATATACATATTTTATTGTTCTTATATATTTTAAACCAGGAATTCTTTCAGGCTTTTGGAAATATACCGACCATGACTTTTTGCTGCCAGGCATGCCGCGTGTCTCAGGGTCCAGAGATTCAGGACCCACTTAGCACTAAGTCCTCGCGACATTCTGGCCACGAAGGAGGGGGAGGGGTTTGCCATGCCCACACGGGGAGGGGGTCACGGGCAGTCCACACGTGGTCTGGCGTGGCGCGGTGGTAGCTGGGGTGAAGATGAAGAGGGCTTGATGCCCCCGCCGCCATGTTTCCACATTGCGCTGAGGCAGGGGGGGGCCATCGTGCTCTGTGGTCAGATAGGTGACCCAGAAGGGCCACCTGGGCAGCGGGGTAGAGAAAGGACGTGCCCACGAGGGGCTGGAGGGAGGAGACTGGTGAAAGGGCATGGCAGGAGACAGGACAAGACTGTGACCAGAAGGACTCAAGGTGGAGGCGGCAGCTGCAGGCAGTGGTGGCAGGTGCCTGGGACAGCAATTGGGGGAGGGAGAGGGATTGTGCGTCTGTGTGAGACAGAGACACGGAGAATGAGGAGGAGGAAGGGGAGAAGAGGAAGAGAAGGAAGAAAAAAGAAAAGGAGGAAAGAAGAGGGGAGGAAAAGAGAAGGAGGAGGAGGACTGGCATATTTCTGAGATTCCTACCTTTGGTAAATATTTGACCGAATTTTTTCATTGGCCTTGCTCTTCAGTCCGCACACGCGTTAACACAAACCCGCTCAACACCAGAGGGACATCACACCCTTTTACTGTTCATCCTTGTGAAGATGGTCCTTTCAGGGATCCTCAGACTTTTTAAACAGGGGGCCAGCTCACTGTCCCTCAGACCGTTGCAGAGTGCGCACTGTGGGCCCGGGACGCGTCGGCTGCTAAGCAGGACAGGCAGTGGCGGCAAAGACACCCGGAGGGCCGGATAAATGTCCTCGGTGGGGTGCATGTGGCCCACGGGCCGTAGTTTGAGGACGCCTGGTCTATTTAATCAGATTAAAGTTCAATGAGTTCTTGGCTCCTTACCATGGCATCTGATCTTTGGCTTCTCATCCTTCTGTTTGTCTTGAATTTTTAAGTCCCCCGATTCGTTATTTATTAAACAAAGGTTTATGGAGCTCTTACTCTGGGCCAGGCCTGGTCCTGGAGGTGGGGACGTGATGGTGAACGAAGCAAACAAAATCCCTGTTCTCGAGAGGTGGCCTCTCTCCTGCCCTGTGTGAATCTTGGATTTTTGGATTGATTTTACAGTGGAGTCAGGTTGGAGCCCCCTGTCCGTCATTCTATTTTCCTCAGAAGCAACCAGGCCCTAAAACCTACTGAAGAATAGATCTGCTCTCTGAGTCACTCTTATTTTGCTTTTCTCCCAAAGAGCCTCATTTGCGACATTCAGGACGCAGAGCTTCTCTGTAGCCTTTAATGTTC
>VSMD01097989.1:0-17487 GCA_008750895.1 Mirza zaza
AAAGTCACTAATTCAATCCAAGGTATATATACTTAACCGAAATGCATACAGAGATGCGGCAAAAAGACAAACACAAGAATGTCTGTAATAGAAAAAAAATGGAAACAACCCAGTAGAATGGATAAATTAGAGTAAATTCCCAAAATGGAAGACTATACAGCAAACAAAATGAATGAATTACAGCTACAGACAACAATATGAAAGGATCTTTAAAACATAAAAATCGTGTTGTTTAGGAATCTAAACATAAGGGGTAAAAGGAAAGCAAGAGAGTGAACACTGCTAAAGTCAGGATAGAGGTGCTGGCAATGCTTTGGGTTGTTTTTAAACTGGTATAGTAGCTACATAGGTATTTGCTTTATAATCACTCATTAAATTGTACATTTGTTTTATACATGTTTCTCTCTACGTATTTCACAATAAAATGCTGGAAGGGAGGGAAGAAGGAAGGAAAAAGAGAAGGAAGGAAAGTAAGAAGGAATAAATAAGGCCAAAATAAGAAAACAAACAAAAAACCCGGAAAAAGCATTCTAACAATCAGGTTTCTGTATATTACGATGCAAGAAATTTTAAATATTTATTATTATGTTAAATTCATGCATTTTTTCAAATCAAGGAAAATAAGGAATCAGAAATTATTCATAATTCTTACTACACAGTGAAAACATTAATATCAATAGCAATAATCTGTACTATATTTAATTGACTAGGCCACAAGAAATTTGTGTTTGTAAATTTAAAAAATGAATACTTATAATTACTCTATTACTATAAACTACTTAATAAATGCCCTTGATGGCTACTTAACTATATTCTTATTCCAGAGCTTTATAATTAATTGATAATAATGTACCTCAGACAACCATACTATTTGCTGAAGTAGAAAAAGCTACTGAATTTTCTTAGCAGAAAAACTGTGTCCTTTTAGGAATTTCATAATAATAATTATAAAAGAGCTGACATTTATAGCAATTTACAAAGTAATCTCATACATATTATTTTGTTTGGCCCAACAACCTGGACCAGGTAAGGTAAACTGGGAAGATACCCTTGTAGTTATTTTATAGGTAAATCCTCCCCCACCCCCACCCCCAAAAACTCCACAAAAACCAAAACAGCAGAGATTCAAGGAGGTTAAGGAATTTGTTCAAGATCATAAACATTACAAGTGGTAAATCTATGTTTTAAACCTAAGCCTATTTCCTTAAACTTTTTATTATAGAAGATTTCAAAGATATACAAAAATTGACGGGTTAATATAACAGACCCCATGTACCCATCATTCAGCTTCAACAATAGCCAACTCATGACCTGTTTTGTTTCACCTATAACCACGGTCCCTTCCCACTGAATTATTTTGTAGCCAATTCCAGACATCATATCATTTCATCTGAAAATATTTCAGTATGTATACCTAAAAGATAAGGACTCTTTTTAATGATTTAACAAGATAACATCATACCTTTAAAAATTAACAGTAATTCCTTAATATCATCAAATATTTGGTCAGTCTTTGGATATTGTCCTTTTGTCACATATATATTTTTCTTTTTTAAAAATTAAATGTTTCATTGACACAGAATCTAAATAAGATCTATTGCATTTGACTGACATGTCTCTTATGCCAGTTTTAATTAATTCCTCTCTCTTTTCTTTTTTCCTTGTAAATTATTTGCTAAGGAATTTAATTTGTTTGCCCTAGCAGTTCCCACATTCTATAATTCACTAGTTGTGTCTTGGTGGTGTCATTTAACTTGTTTCTCTGTCCCTTGTATTTCCTGTAGTCTCATGTTAAACCTAGGGACTTGTTCTGATTCAAGTTCAATTTTTTTGGCAAGAAAATTTAATGGGCAGTGGTGTGGCCTTTTGTGTGATGTTAGCAGCCATTGATGATCAATGCCTAGATCTGTTACTTCATTAGGGTTTACCAAATGGTGATATTCTATCAGTCCTTCTTCATTCATTGGCAGGAATACTTTTATAAAAAGAAACTTTTTTTCATAACTATTTGGTCATCCTGATGTTCAGTTCATACAGGAAAATCAAATTAAAGGCATGATTCTTTCCCTCTATTTAACCAGTTTTCAGAATAATGAGTTAAAAACCTAGGGCTCTGAACAACAAATTCAGTATTCTTAATCAGAGATTAGATAAAATGTCTATCTGGAAGATTATCTATTTCTATCTAAATGATTTCCATAGGAAAGACTGAGTCAGTGAAACTTAATTTTACTTTGAAGTAAAAATACTGGTCAAAATCTGGTAAAAGAGAAACATTTTACTAACTTTTATCATAAAGTAAAGACTTCAATTACCCAGACTTAGTAAATCACATACATAGCTTCTCTGTCCTTTTCTTCTCACACTGTCATTTTGAGGGTGGGATGGGGCTGGGAGAACAGAGGTAACAAGATAAGACTGCAATTTAAAGGGGGAAAAACTCAACTCCAAATGGATTTTTCTTTAAGAAAGAAACCCAAAACCAAAAGAAAACAGGTAAAATTAGCTATTGAAATTATGGCCATGTGAATCAACCCTTGCTCCCTACATCTGGCAGTACTTAGCTCCCGGAGGGCACGCTTGGTGTCCTAGGGCACCGTTACACATGTTTGACCAGCCAGGCAACAACAAAGGACACAGAGGCTATAAAAAGAGGCAGCAGGTAACCATCAGGCCGACCAAATGGCTGAGACACTTTGACAAAACACACAATGAAGCAACTGGTTATTCCCATGGCTGAAAAGTCAACGATGGAGGGCTTTATTTTAGGATTCAAATTCCACAATACGCCTCTTTAAGTCACTGGGCTACTTCCTTGGTTTAATCAGGTCTTCCAATCCTCCCTTTTCTTTCAGACACTCAGTGAAAAGCATCAGAGATGAGATGTATAAAGCCACCTTGTCTTCTTGCCAAAAACCCATCTGAGAATTCAACTAGACTGTTTTCTGGACTCTACCCCCAGACCGTGCAGCAAGTGAGGATGCCAAGTTATTCTGGAAATATTTTGGCTTTATGCTCAAAAAGAGAATGAAAGCATGCATGAATAACATCTTCCGTCTTATGATATGATATCCATTTTATCATACAATTCAGATGAGTACAGTACTATAGTTTTAAATACTGGTCCCATCTAAGTGAACATTTTATAATTATAAAGGACAGGCTTTGCCTGCCTTTTTAACAGCCTAAAGCCCTCTTTTGGATCCCCTGATAGGCAAGTGTCTCCCTTCTCTCTCTCCAGGAATCCCTCCCTTCCGCTCTTCCTCTGGAGTCTGTACCGAGACTATTAGAAACATATCCAACTTACTCCTTCCAATGCAACTTCAGCAAAACACAGGAGTAACAACTCCTATTACAGTAAGGCTTTTGGGGGATACTCCCTTAACCCAAAGAAATAATTCTAACATGTAGTTAGAAATTTTATGTTCCAAGCAGGCTATAGGGAAGATATTTTGAGGCCAGTGGACCTTTCCAATTATGTCAAATTATACCATTTGTTAACAATCTGTTTTGTATATGAAGCTCTGGGGTGAAAAATTATAAACATATCTAGTCTCCTAGTAAAATATTTCTGGATTATGAATTTTTGAAAATGATGAGTACTTAAGATAAAATAGTCCTAAATTTTCAGTCATCATGCCTCAAAATAGTTTCTTAGAACTATGCAATGGAAGATTTTTTTAATGTAAGATTATACATATTATACATCCATGTGGGTATATGTTTAATTATAGAATTAAGACATTCTTTAACAAATATATCACATAAAATTAAATACTTGAAGAAGCCAAGTATATTTTCATTTTTAAGTATACAAGAAAGTTAAATGGAAGACTCTCTTAAGAAATAGACTATTTCCTGCTAATTGATGTCACTCCAGTGTCTCCAATTTAAGACAAAAGGCAGAAAGGTAATTGCTGACTGCATTATGACTTATTACAAAACCAGAAGCAGATCCAAGGATTTGAATTTAGAAAGATACTTTCAAATGCTGAAGGCTGAGGCTAGAGTTCATGGTTGAAGAATGTAGACCCCAACATAGCAACAATGTTGTATCACACATTCTTGGACCCCCTTATTTCTTGCCTGCTTTAGTTCATTTCCACCTCTGTGACACTTTTTTTTAATGTAGGCTTAACAGTGAGTTACAGCAGGGCAAGGCAGGGTGGCTCAAGACTGTAATCCAAGCACTTTGGGAGGCCGAGACAAGAGGATCACTTAAGGCCAGGAGTTTGAGACCAGGCTGGGAAACACAACGAGACACTGTCTCTATTTATACAAAAACTTCAAAAAATTAGGAGGGCATGGTGGTGTGAGCTTTAGTCTCAGCTACCTGGGAAGCTGAGGCAGGAGGATCACTTGAGGCTAGGAGTTAAAAGGCTGCAGTGAGCTATGATCACTCTATTGAACTCCAGCCTTGGTGATATAGAGAGACCCTGTCTCTTAAAAGAGAGAGAGAGAGAGTACACTACACCAGGGACAGTTATTTTCATGGGCTATAGTTTTTTCATCCACCTGCTATTCTGAAAAATGTTTGCCTGCCATACATGCTCATACTATGGGGAACTCTAAGACCAGAAAACATAATCCCTATCCCTGCTTCACTGTAATATAGACAGTTTCTTCAGGATTTTGCTTATACAGTATTTTATAAATGGGCAAGAACTAAAAGATGCTGGAGTTTTTCTAGTTCAAGGGTTTTTTAGGCATATTTTTCCACAAAATAAAATATATATATATATATATATATACACACACACACACATATATATATATTTTTTTGAGATGGGGTCTCACTGTGTTGCCCAGGCTAAACTATACTAGTGTAATCATAGCTCACTGTAGTAACAAACTCCTGGACTCGAGTGATCCTCCTGCCTTAGCCTCTAGAGTAGCTAGTACTACAGGCACAAGCCACCACCCCCAGCTAATATATTTTTTTTAGAGACAGGGTCTCGCTGTGTTGCCCAGTGGTCTCAAACTCCAAGGTCAAGTGATCCTCCTGCCTCAGCTTCCCAAAGTGTTAGCATTGTAGATCTGAGCCACCAAACCTAGTAAATATATTTTAAAAGCAGATAAATCAGTAAATTTATAAGTATTGGCAATAGTACACTGTATTTTGAAAGGTGATACATTGTCTGTGGAGTTTGACTGAGCATCTCCTGGTGCGTTATGCCCTGACCATGCACTTCTGTTGAATTCTTACTCTTCTATTTTCCTACTCTGTTTAGGCTGTCCTGTATCTAGAAGACTAAATGGTCTATAAAGTAATTAATACTTTAACATTAAATACATAAGGTAACATTAATCATAACAAGTTGATGAGAAAAATCAAGAATAAAATCAGAATACATTTTTAATGTACCTAAATTATTAATATTAAAGGGAATTCATATCTCTGATGGGCATTAAAAACAAGCACTGTCCTTCCTTTTTCACTCCTAAGAAACTGGTTTTCCACCATAGCTTCAAATTTTTGCATATCTAAATCTATTTGTTATATAGTTCACAGCAAAACAAACTTCTTTTTCTTTACAAGTCTTCCTTTCATAGATGTCCATATTATTGGTAAGTAAAAAAGCAAGTTACAGATCACGTAAAGCATATCATTAAGAAAATTACACACACACACACATACACACAGAGGTTTGCACATGTATAGGGAAAAAGAGTCTAGGCAAGGATCATTACTAAAGTTTTCCTGCTTAAAACTCTTCATTGTTTGTCAACTGCTCTTTGAACACAGTTCCAGCTCCTCCCAGGGCCTGGATGGTCTGGCCCCACCTCCCTCTCCAGCCTCCCTGTCACTCAGTGCCCGCCAGCCACAGGGCCCCCTTTCTGTTCCTCAGACACACTAAGCCCTTTCGGCTCTGCGTTTGCTCTTTCACCAACTCCTCTCATCTCTGGTCTGTTCACATCCTTCAGGCCTCAGCTCAAATATCCCTTCAAAAGTGAGGCCTTCTGGGACCCCTCTCTCTAAAGTGGTCCCCCAGGTTAACTCTCACCCTCTTAACTTTATTTCCTTCCAAGCACTTTCCCCACTCTGTAGTTATCATGTCTATTTGTCTGTGTCTTACTGTCTCCCCTATCAGAATGGCAACTCCATGAGGTCTGAGACGCCAGCACCCACCAGTCTACCAGGCACATGTAATCATGCCCCAGATGAGGAGGCTTATAGCTGTGGGGCTCTGTCCCTCCCTTTCTTCAGGTCTTCTCAGCCTGGTAAAGTCCTTGTCACTTTGCACTTGAATCTTCTTCTTTTAGAGTCTAGTTTTTATAATTTGGACTTTACTTTCTTGTCAAAACAATTATCCGGCCAGGCGAGGTGGCTCAAGCCTGTAATCCTAGCTCTCTGGGAGGCCCAGGTGGGTGGATCATTTGAGCTCAGGAGTTCGAGACCAGCCTGAGCAAGAGCGAGACCCCATCTCTACTATAAATAGAAAGAAATTAATTGGCCAACTAATATATATAGAAAAAATTAGCCGGGCATGGTAGCACATGCCTGTAGTCCCAGCTACTTGGGAGGCTGAGGCAGCAGGATTGCTTGAGCCCAGGAGTTTGAGGTTGCTGTGAGCTAGGCTGACGCCACAGCACTCACTCTAGCCTGGGCAATAAAGTGAGACTCTGTCTCAAAAACAAAAACAAAACAAAACAAAAAACAATTATCCATAGGAGCAGACACAATGGAAGGTAGAAAGTATAGTTACTTGAATTATTACCTGAAAAACTGGGGGTGAGAAAACTTCATGCTTTAGTATACATGACAGTTGAAGATAAATTAAAAATAGAGAAAAGGTTTTTTTGAAATTAAAAAGTCAGAAGAGAAAATAAAATACACATGTGTGTATAAGTATAAAATTATATATATATAAATCAAATATACATGTGCACACATCCTTACATATACAAATACAGTCATGTGTCACTTAACGATGGGGATACATTCTTAGAACTGCATCGTTAGGCAATTTTGTCATTGTGTGAACATCATACGGTGTATTTACACAAATCTGGATGGTAGAACCTGCTACACACCTAGGCTATATGGTATAGCCTAATGCACTTAGGCTACAAACCTATACAAGCATGTTAGCGATTACTGTAGGCAATAGTAACACAATGTATTTGTGTTAAAGTCTTTGTGTATCTCAATATATTTAAACATAGAAAAGGGACAGTAAAAATACAGCATTATATTCTTATGGGACCACAGTCATATATGCGATCCGACATTGGCCAAAACATCATTATGTAGTGTGTAACTCTGTGTGTGTGTGTGTGTGTGTGTGTGTGTATTTGATTTACCTATAAGTACAAGATGACACCTGATGCCAAATTCTAGATGCAAAGGTATGAGGTATATGGTTTTATGTATTAGGTTGGGAATTTTCTACTGTGCATCACCTATCCCAGTATCTGACATATAATTGGCAATCAGTCATTTGTTGAATGAAAGAATAAGTCCATTCATTCCCAGTTCCTGGAATCTATCAGGATGTAAGATCTTGGCAAATTCGTCCACATTCTTTTGCCCCTCTTCTACACGCATACATATAACCCTTCACATTGCCCTGAAGGTAGAGACTGGGATGTGGGGAACCGATGTGGTTATTGCTGTATGTAATAATTGTCTGCCCCTGATCCAGAAAATTTAGGTTTGCTGTCAGGACAAAATAAATAAAGATGTTAAAAACTCATCACTTTCCCTCAGGACAGGATGGTGGTACAGAATTGGTGGCTCTGGCCCACTTGTACTTCTACATGGTCAACTTTGCCTGCAATTGTGATTTCACCATAAGACCCTAAACTTGTTGTTTAATTGTGTGGTCATCCATTCATCTTAACTTGTTTTGGAAACTGAAATAAATGTTGGGGCTGCTAGTACAAATTTTAAAGATTACTTTAAAATCTTTAAATTTCATGAAAATGAAACTAAGATATAAAAGCAAGAAAGCCTTTGTGCTTTCTGTAACAAACAGAACATCTGAATAGGCAGCTACAAGTTCACAGTGAAAGCTGAGAAAGCTCTAAAAGCCTAACTCAGAAAGGAAAAACCCATGATGAGATGAAGAGGTTCATGAGCTACTTACTAAGTCACTTACTTACTTACTAAGTACAGGGCTCTCCCTAAGGAAATCACGGACCTCAGCAATGATCATCAATGGCTGCTAACATGACAAAAAGAAAGACAACCAAACATGGGCCTCCTGATGAATGTATCTGACACTATCTATGATATATTCCTGCCACAACAGTGAACCTGAATCTGATCAAACTTTAGGATGGAAGTGATAGATCAACCAATTTGCAGGAAACAGGAGGGGGGAAAAGGTAAAAGAGATATAATAAGATGGAGATATAATAAGCAAAATCTAGACTGAAAAAATCTACAGAACAAATGACCAGATTTCTTCAACAAATAAATCACATGGAAAAAAAAGGGGGAGGAGAAACCTATAGATTAAAAGACACATCAGTCAAATGCAATGTATGGACTATGTTTTGTTCCTGATTCCAACAAACCAACTGTGGGGGAAAAAAAGAAGAGACAATCAAGAAAATCTAGACACTGACATATTTGATACTAAGAAATTATTGTCAAATTTTGTAAGGTTTAATAATAGTACATTTTTAAAAGAGGACTTATATTTTAATATTTTAGAGATGCTTACTAAAATATTTACGGAGGTGATGATGTATCTAACATTTGCTTCCACAAATCATCTATGGAGGAGGAGTGAAGGAACAGATGAGTGTAGAGGTAAATCAAGATTATTGGCCAGCCGCAGTGGCTCAAACCTGCAATCCCAGTGCTTTGGGAGGGGCCAAGGAAGGAGGATTACTCAAGGCCAGAAGTTCGAGACCAGCTTTGGCAATACAGCAAGCCCTCATCTCTACAAAAAGTTAAAAATTAGCTGGGTGTGGTGGTGTGCATCTGTAGTCCCCTACCTACTAGGGATGCTGAGGCAGGAGGATCACTTGAGCCCAGGAGTTCAAGGTTACAATGAACTATGAACCTGTACACTCCAGCCTGAGCAACAGAGTGAGACTGTCTCTTAAAAAAAAAAATTATTGAAATTGGTTGAAGTTGGGTGATGAGTCTGTGGAGGCTTATTATACTATTCTCTTTAATATCTTTAATATATAGTTAAAATCTTTCATAACAAAAAGCTAAAAAAATGAGATTCTCTCAGTTATTAATAATATCCATCAAAAGACATCTATGCCATATATCGTGTAGTCCAAAAATTGCATCAGTATCGCACTGGGTGCTTACTAAAATGCAGATTTCTGGGCTCTGCCCCAGACTTACTGACTCAGAAAACCCAGTTAGGAACCCAGAAATCTATATTTTAACAAACTACTGATTTTTAAACACACTGATGTTTCTTACACAAATGACTTTTTACATACACTTAAGTTTGAAGACCACTGGCTGGGTGCTTTCTGTCAGGTTTTATTTCTCGCTTTCCAAATGAGAAAATCAAAGGATGGAGATAAATTAACTGGCCAGAGTTCACTATGAAACCGTGAAGGAACTGAGATCTCTGAACCTCTCAAATCTTCACTTTCTAGTTTACTGTTGAAGTACCAACTGAGCAACATGACCTTATTTAAAAATGTATTCTCATTAGCTTTTAAAAGTTTGGTTCAAATTCCACCAGAACCAATTTACCCTTTTGACCATTCAAAATTAAAACACAGACACACACACACCCATATCCCATATAATATATCTTTAAAAAGAAGGCTCTATCAGGATGTAAGAGATAGCTTGGCAGTCTGATAAAGTGGAGGTGTTCGTGGCCAAATCCCTGGGATTTGGCTGAAAATTAAAAGCCTATTTTCATTTGATAGGGTTTTAGTATAAGGCAGCGGTCCCCAACCTTTTTGGCACCAGGGACCAGTTTCACGAAAGACAATTTTTCCTTGGATGGGGGTTGGGGGATGTGGAGGGCAGAGCTCTGCAGCCCAGGAGTTAGGGAACCACAGGTAGGTATAAGGTGTATGGGGTGGGCAGTGGAGACCCGCTTGCTGTTGCATGTCAGGAGGCCATGTCCTTTCCATGGATAGGGTTCTCGAGGCCAACTTCTATCTGCCCAGAGAGGTCACTGCTTGGAGTATGTGGTTTGGGTTTCTCAGAGCTCTTCTTGTTTGTGAAGACACCCTTAGCTTCAGTGCTTGGTAATGGTCTTTCAGCAGGTAACTGGAGAAAGTATGAGGTGGGCACATTTTTCTGTTTACCTAAATGGCTACATTCACATCCCTCCCCCTTTATGGTATTAATCCAAGTGGTCTGATTTGGAATTAAGGGAGAGATTAAAAATGGAGGTACACAGATCCTTAAGCAAAAACAAGTACCTTCATTTTTTTCCCAATATTTTATGAAAAATTTCAAACATACAGAAAAGTTGGAAGAATTTTATGGTGAACACTCACACTAACTACCTAGATTTTACAATTAGCATTTTACTATAGTTGCTCTTTATTACATTTCTAAATGTTCAACTATCCATCCATCCATCTCTCCTTTTCTTTTTGGATGAATTTCAAAGTAAGTTTCAAAGATCAAGATCAGTACCCACCCCCACCACACTTCAACATTCAAACATTAACTAGACTTTAATATATGCTTACAAGTTCCTTTTTTTTTGTATTTTAAGGTAAAATTTATATACCATGATATGCACAAATCTTAAGTGTACCATTTAATGAGTTCTTACAAATGCACACACCTTTGTAACCTAACACCTGTTCAGATATAGACTTTTATCAACATTCCAGGAGGTTCTCTCCTCCCTCCCTAGAAAATCCCTACTTTCGCCCAGGACCTATGGAAATATGTGATCTGATGCTTCTATATCGGGGACTAAAATCACTGTAACTCTTACCAAGTGGGACAACTTAGGCCAGACAGAGATTATTTTTCTTAGATCACATTAACGTGACAATGAGAACAAAAACTTCAATCCTTGAACAGTCAGTTTAGTACTTTCTCCACCTCACTATATATGAAATTTTCATTTAAAACTTCTAAATTAAATTAAAATCAAATTCATGACTTCAGACTGTTTCCAAGCAAACAATATTTTTAATATAACTTTTTATCAAGACAAACCTGTAGGAATAGCTAGTATAGAGGAAAAGAATCATAAATGAATTTTTAAAAAGAGACTAAAAATAATTCACATAGAAAAGGCAATTAAGTTTAATTACATTGCCTGCTAATGCTCCCCCTGCAATCTCAGAAACAAGTGTTTGAAATATAGTCTAATGAAAGGGAAAGCCCCTAGTATATTACACAGGTTAAAAAGCATACATTTACTTACTACTGAATTTACATTATTACTCCAAATCTAATATAACCCAGATTTCAAAAATTCATTAATTATAAAAAATTACTAATTCTACCACTTTCTACTCAAGCAAGCAAAGGCAGTAAGATTACCAAGAATATTCTTAGGATATCTGAAAACTACCAATAAACAGCATCTTTTTTATTTGTTTAGTAATTGCTGTCATTCTTTTTGTAAGCAGAAATCACAAGATGTCAAACAAATTCTGCCTTGACTGTGAGTACTGATAGATGTCTCTGCTTGTTTTTATTAAAAACAAAAAAATTTCCCTCCATTAATTACCAACACTGGAGAAGCAGGGGCACTGCGGGGATGTTCCCTAGCCTCTGGGCAAGCAGGGATGCGGCACTAGAAAACCACAGAGCAAATGTGAATGCCAGAACACATTTTTCTTTAACTCCCTTAGGGATCTAGCGACTCAAAGTCTTAGATTCCCTTAAAGGGAAAAGCAGGAGTATGCACGGGGGGCAGGGTGGGATCATGTTTATCAGTCACAACAGTCCATCTGGGCCAGGATCCAGGTAGTCTGCATGTCTAAATTTGATGAAATATAGGCGCCACCAGGTAACAGTAGTGGTCAGGGAGCTTGCCAGAAAGCTGTAACTCAAAACTAAAAAATGAAATTAAAAGACTGCTTTAGCCGGGCAATTTCTTTCTTCAGGATGCAATAACTGCAAACTACAAAGCTGAAAGAACAGACAATTCTTTGTGTGTTTCAAAGGTTCTTCTTCCTAATGTGATACAACATCTGGGCCAGAAAAACACACGCAAATATTTTCAAACTTGCATTTCAATACCGAACTGTAACATGTCAGCAGAACTTGCTCTCCTCTTCCTCCTTTCCTCTTTCTCCCCTCTACATTCTGCACCGGGGTTTGCCCAGGTCCGAGAGGTCTTGGGTGTATCCGGAGGGCAGGTACTGGGGCAGTGGTGGCTGAGCAGACGCCTGACCCTGTCCTGTCAATAAACCTTAACCCCGACCTGCCAAGCCCCTGAGCCGCTCTTCTCTGTCTAGCCTCTTCTCTAATTGCTCTAAAAATGACTCTTCATTTAAAAGTACCTTTGTGTAAACACCCCACAGGAACTGACAGTCATCAGAATTACCACACAGTTGTAGTATTTAAGAAGTGCAAGAAAAGTCTTTCATTGTGGTAGGACTTTGAAAAACCATTGCAACCGCTGTGCAAAATAATTCTCATCTCTTGTTTAGCTGGCTCTGCAGGTGACATTAATTTTGACATTTAAGACTGTTTATAATGAAATGTTAGATCTTTTGGTTAACTTATTTGAGAGTAAAGATGGAGAAGTGATTTTCGCCACAGAAACAGACCGATTCTCTTACTTCTAAGCACCCCAGAGAGGTTAAGCTAAAGTCCTACGCTTCCCCGTTTCATACAAGGAGGCTTCCCCATAAATTCTAAAAGGACCAATATCTTTTTACCTAAATGTGAAAATGTAAACAAACAAAAAATTAAAACGGGAGGTGAGGAGATTAGAAGTTTTGAAGTAAAGGTTTTTGTTGTGGTGATGGCTGTTTTTAAATAATAAAATTAACTCAGCCTTGTAGACAAGTGCAAACCACTTTTTCCTGGTTTGTGGCTTTTTTTATAGTAGTAAAAAATTTATATCAACATAATCTATTTTGACTCCTTGGAAGCAATTCCCTGAGCCACTAAATTATTTCTTTTCTATTGACATAATGGGAAAGCCATTTACTATCAATTTTAGAAAAGGAAAACCAGACTTGAATTTTGCAAATTCAAAGTTCTCTTCTGATTGGGTATAGGTTAATTTCTGCCTTTTAAAGTATGGTGTATTTAAATGGCTCAAATTAAATCAATTACTAACTCCAGTAATTTATTACTAAATACTGACAAAGTAAAAGAAAGCCCCCCTCATGTTCTATTTTCTCCATAGTACTTATCGTCTCCTAAAGTATTCAGTGATTTACTTATTATATTTATTGCCTATCAGTGCAAGCTCCCTGAGGGTGGGATTTTTGTCTGTGCTAATGTACTCCAAATGACTAGGACAGTATCTGGCATACAGTCATCCCTTGATAAATAGTTTTAGAATTGGTGAATAAAAAATTGGACACATTAAGCAAATACTCTTAAATAAGAGTATTTATCTTATTTCTACTTATCTACCTTCTCCTACATTTCAGTATAATAAGCTATCTTATTGTGGGCATAAAAGAAGACTGCCCATGATTTTTTGTTGTTGTTTTTAATCAAATACCCAAAAGCTTCCTTCCCCACTTAAATTGTAAGGAGGAAAAGCCTTGATGTTTCATAGTTGAAATAGATTTTAGAAACCACTTAAAACTGAGGTTGGAGCCATCAGAATCCCCCAAAGGGCTTGTGGAACATGCATATTCCCAGACCCCATTCCATACCTACTGACTCAAAAGTCCCTATGTTCAAGTGATTTATAGTCTAGAAGGGAAAAAACGATAAACCAATTAACCACTTAGAGGTATGATCTGGATGCTACTGGAACCAAGAGTTGGTAAATATAAATCAAACTGTACTTGAGCTGATTTTTATCAGCAGAATGAGCAGAAATGTGTTTGTAGGTGAAGATTAGTGGCAGTACGTGCATATCACATACAGAGTAGTTTTTGTAAAATCCATAGGTGCCATGGCTTGAGGAAAGAGGTCCATCACAAAATTAGAGATGCAGGCTGAGGGTCAAAATAAGGAGCTTTGCATTCCAAAATAAGTTTAAATTTTATCTTAAAAAATATGGGAAGACAATAAAGTATCTTGAGCACAGAAAAGTTATGATCACATTTAAATTTTAGAAATATTGCAGAATGGACTATCTGGGGTGGGGCTGGGACTAGGGGGAGGTTAGAGACACAAATAAATGGAAAGGCTATTGTAGTATGGAAGAGGACAAGAGATGTGGGCCTAACTGGGAAGCTACCCAGGAAGCAGAATCTACAGTGGCTGTGTGTTGGGATGAGTAAGAAGTCTAGGAACAACCTATCTACCCTCTTCTCTTCCCATGTTTCTGGCCTATGACCCTAGGTGAATGCGGGAGTTATTAACCCAAACAGGGAAAAGAGGAGGAGGATCAGATTTTCAGGCAAAGATGATGAGCTCCATTTTGGACGTTTGACACTGCAGTGCTGTGATTCTTCCAAGTCTCATCATTAGCATCACCTGGGAACTCATTAGAAAAACAAATTTTTCTAAGGGAGCTCAGTGATCGTTCAACAAACCCTCCAGGTGATTCTAATGCACGCTGAAGTTTAGAACCACAGGGACAGACTAATCTCCAGCTCCAGAGCACAGTTAGATTTGGGGAGTCATCAGCAAAAGAAAGGCAGCTGAAGCCATAGGCGATCAACTAAGAGAACTGCATAAGGTTACACGATAAGTTAAATTCAGAGCCAAGGCTATTACTCCTCCTATAGTCTTGTGTTCCTGCCTCCTCCCTAACCCAGAAGTGTCTCTTACATGAGCCTCTTATTTCACATAAAGATTTCTAATACAATTTATATTTTGTGTCTTAACATAACAAGTTATCACTTAAACCCTAAATGCAATTTATTTTTAGAGTTCTTACATTCTCATGAATTTGTCGATAGCCATGAAGTCAAGTTGATCACCTTTGCTATCTATGGCATGAAAATCCCTCCTATTCCCCAAATGCATAGTATTTTCTAATAACTTCTTTTAAAAACTTCTCTGCTTTATCCTAATCAGCACAGTAGATCCATCTGCCTCCATTCCTTTTTTTTTTTAGACATGGGGTCTCACTAAACTGTCCAGGCTGGAATGCAGTGGCTATTCACAGGTGTGATCATGTGCACTGCAACCTCAAACTTCGAGGCCCAGACGATTCTCTCTGCCCCAACCTCTAGAGTAGCTGGGACTATAGGCACAAGCCACCATGCCTGGCTTGCCTCAATTCTTTTTTTTTTTTTTTTTTTTTGAGACGGAGTCTAGCTTTGTTGCCCAAGCTAGAGTGAGTGCCTTGGCATCAGCCTAGCTCACAGCAACCTCAAACTCCTGGGCTCAAGCAATCCTCCTGCCTCAGCCTCCCGAGTAGCTGGGACAACAGGCATATACCACCATGCCCAGCTAATTTTTTCTATATATATTAGTTGGCCAATTAATTTCTTTCTATTTATAGTAGAGATGGGGTCTCACTCTTGCTCAGGCTGGTTTCGAACTCCTGACCTTAAGCGATCCTCCCGCCTCAGCCTCCCAGAGTGCTAGGATTACAGGCGTGAGCCACCGCGCCCCACCTGCCTCCATTCTTAATAAGCAGACATTGGCTTATAGGCCTCGATTCTGTCTGCTATTCTGAATCTGCTCATTCCAGACATCATGTGCAATGATAGCTGCACCTGCCCCACAGGACACTTCTTTTCATTCAGTGATGTCAGGAGCATCCACAGGCTCTCTTCTCTTCAATGTTGGGAAAGAAGAAGTTATTTATAGCTAGTATTTCAATTCAAGTTCTATTTTTTACATAAACAAACTGAATTTTCCCTTAGAGTTTTTCAGATTTCCCTCTCATTATTACCTTAATGAGTTAATATTAAAAGGTTTTTCTCTCAAATCCAAGTAATGGTGCTACTCTTGGCAAGATGACTAAATTTCACTTGTTCAGCAAACAATTATTCAGTTCTTACACTCTACAGAACCTTGTGTGTTTATTGTGCGTGGGGTATAGGAATTACTCATACACATCTCTTGCCTTAGAGGACTTGATAATCCAGTAGCATGATACGGTTACTGTAAAAATTAGCACGAATAGAACAACTCCTGGCTCACAGTAAATTACTGTGGAAGAAGTGATGGACTCGGTATTCATTGAAACCTCCTCCTAAGCCGTCTTCTGTACTGCAGAGACTAAATAGATAAAAACCACATTTCCCAGACTCCTCTATGTAGAGGTTCTACACCTCATTTGGCTCTACCAATTATTAATAGATGCATTCCTGGGAGATTTGAGAGGGAAGTGCAGAGGAAGCCTCATCCCTGTTGCTTCTGCTGTTCTTTTTCCTGCTAGTGAGCACAGCTGCGGAAATGGTGGGTTTTCCAGCAACAGCATTTTAGCGTCCCATCACAGTTTTGTGAGTATTGAGAGGTAGTTAGAGGTGATGGCAGCTTAGCCTCCCTGGTGGGCCAGTTCAGAGGAGCTATTTTGGAAGTTGTTCCTGTAGGCTCAGCCTACAAGCTATTTCTCTAACCTCCACCAAATTAGAAACACCCAATTCCTATGTTAAAGGCACTTCTGCTAGAAATAGTAGAGGGATTTCAGTTTCTTGCAACAGAGCCCCAACTGGTGAGATTCCAGTATTGGTGGAAGGAAGTAAGGGGCAGAGGAAGGTAGGCAGATAGGCAAGATCACAATTATCAGGGAAGACCAAGAAAGGCTCCAAGGAGAAGATGAAATAGTCCTTGATATATAGACAGGATTTTGACAAAAATGAGGGAACAGCATTCTAGGCCGAAGGTAAAACATGAACAAAGGTATAGTAGAGCTATGAAAGCCCGCAATGTATTATGTATATTAAGGGTTTACTGGTCTGGTTTTTGCTAAAGTATTGAGTATACTTATTTGGAAGAGTAAGCTTTGACCATACTCCAAAGGGTTTAAAGTACTTAGGATAAAGAGCTCATACTTAATTCAGCAAACCACTAAAGTCTGTGAGTAGGGGATGCCAATAGCAGAAATGGCTCTTCAGGGAAATTAAAAGGGTAGAACAGTTTGGAGGCTATTACAAGGGGATAGATGAGAAGCAAAGAGGGATTAAACCTCTGTGGCAATTTAGGGGATGTAGAAAAGGGATGGACACAAGAGACTGCAGAGGTATCATTTACATACTGTGACGACTGAATATATACAGATTAGGGAAAAGGAGTCGTGCCATTAACAGAGGGAACACAGGAGGATGAGTTGGTTCTGGTCTGGGGAATATTCAGAGTTTGGCTTTGGACTTGCTGAATGTGAAGGAGCAGTGGGACCCTATGTGAGGGTGTCTAGAAGCCATTTGAAAATGCAGGGTTGGTGCTGAAGAGAGAGGTCAACCACATTGCAGCTGGAAACTTACCTCCACATCTGATGACAATTTATCTAAAATGTTAACCAAAAGGTAATCAACTAC
>VSMD01097993.1:0-10816 GCA_008750895.1 Mirza zaza
CCGTACAGCGGGACAGGCAGCGGCCGTGCAGCGGGACAGGCAGCGACTGGCCGTACAGCGGGACAGGCAGTGGCCGTACAGCGGGACAGGCAGCGACTGGCCATACAGCGGGACAGGCAGTGGCCGTACAGCGGGACAGGCAGCGGCCGTACAGCGGGACAGGCAGTGACTGGCCGTACAGCGGGACAGGCAGCGACCGTACAGCGGGACAAGCAGTGACTGGCCGTACAGCAGGACAAGCAGTGACTGGCCGTACAGCAGGACAAGCAGTGGCCGTACAGCGGGACAAGCAGCGACCGTACAGCAGGACAAGCAGCGACCGTACAGCGGGACAAGCAGCGACTGACCGTACAGCGGGACAGGCAGCGACCAGCCGTACAGTGGGACAGGCGGCGGCCGTACAGCGGGACAAGCAGCGACCGTACAGCAGGACAAGCAGCGACTGACCGTACAGCGGGACAAGCAGCGACCGTACAGCAGGACAAGCAGCGACTGACCGTACAGCAGGACAAGCAGCGACTGACCGTACAGCAGGACAAGCAGCGACTGACCGTACAGCAGGACAAGCAGCGGCCGTACAGCGGGACAAGCAGCGGCCGTACAGCGGGACAAGCAGCGACTGGCCATACAGCGGGACAAGCAGTGGCCGTACAGCGGGACATGCAGTGGCCATACAGCGGGACAGGCAGTGGCCGTACAGCGGGACATGCAGTGGCCGTACAGCGGGACAGGCAGCGACTGGCCGTACAGCGGGACAAGCAGTGTCCATACAGCGGGACAAGCAGTGTCCGTACAGCGGGACAAGCAGTGTCCGTACAGCGGGACAGGCAGCGGCGGCAAAAACACCGGGCGGGCCAGATAAACGTGCTCGGCGGCCGCATGTGGCCCGCGGGCCGCAGTTTGAGGACCCCTGATCTGTAGTGCTGTTGCCTCTTCCGTTACCGATGTGAGTCATTTGTGTTTTGTTTTGTTTTTTTTTTTTTGGATCCCTTTGTAAATACAGGTTTTGTTAGCGATTGGTCGTGACGCCTGCACAAGGAGACTCGGCCTGGAGAAGATTGGCGTCAAAATTAACGACAAGTAAGTACACGTGGGGTCGTCCTGCACCGAGCAAAATTTGCCTGCAGATCGTAGAAATTCTTACAAATTCTCTTTCAGAGAATTTAGAGTCTTAGAAATTCTCATTTAATCACCAAGATATGAAATTTGCGTGCTTAAAAATTTGTCTTATACTAAGTACTGTACCAGCTGTTTATTTTCAATGTCGTCATCAAATCAGTCAGTAACTTTTTTTTTTTTTCTTTTTCTTTTATTTTATTCATTTTTTTTTTTCTTGCTTTTAGGCCATGCTGTGATTTTTGTTTTTTTCTTTTTGGGGGTTTTTTTTGAGACAGGGTCTCGCCCTGTCGCCCGGGCTAGAGTGAGTGCCCGTGGCGTCAGCCTCGCTCACGGCAGCCTCCAACTCCTGGCCTCCAGCGAGCCTCCCGCCTCGGCCTCCCTCCCGAGTGGCTGGGACGACAGGCGCGCGCCACCACGCCCGCCTAAATTTTTTCTATATATTTTCAGCCGTCCAGCTCGTTTCTTTCTATTTTTTTTTTTTTTTTAGTAGAGACGGGGATCTCGCTCTTGCTCAGGCTGGCCTCGACCTCCTGACCTCGAGCGAGCCTCCCGCCTCGGCCTCCTCCCAGGGTGCTGGGGGTGACAGGCGTGAGCCGCCACCGCGCCCGGCCTTGCGTGACTTCTTAGACGACGCTCTTTCCCTGTGTGTATTGAGTCTTTCGGAATCGTGTTAGTCATCCAGCAGTCCGGAGTCGGCCGTCATCGCTTTCTTTCCTTTCCGAAAACTAACAGGGACGGCAAAATACCCGTAAACGACGTGGAGCAGACGAACGTGTCGTATGTCTACGCTGTCGGCGACATTCTGGAAGGCAAACCAGAGCTTACTCCCGTCGCCATCCAGGCCGGCAAGCTGCTAGCCCGGAGACTTTTCGGGGCCTCTTCCGAAAAGGTAAGCTGAGTTCCCCGCTGTCGTTGTTGAGAAAGCATCTCGATCAAAATTACGGTTCGAAAAAGGTCGTACAAGCAGGCCGGGCGCGGTGCCTCGAGCCTGTCATCCCAGCTCTCTGGGAGGCCGAGGAGGGAGGATCGCTCGAGGTCAGGGGTTCGAGGCCAGCCTCTGAGCAAGAGCGAGACCCCCGTCTCTACTTAAAAAAAAAAAAAAAAAAAATAGAAAGAAATGAGCCGGACAACTAAAAAATATATATATAAAAAGTTAGCCGGGCGCGGAGGCTCACGCCTGTCGTCCCAGCACTCTGGGAGGCCGAGGAGGGAGGCTCGCTCGATGGAGGTCAGGACTTGGAGGCCAGCCTCCGAGCAAAAAAGCGAGACCCCCGTCTCTACTAAAATTAATTGGCCAACTAAAAATACAGAGAGAAAAAAACGAGCCGGGCGTGGTGGCGCGTGCCTGTCGTCCCAGCCACTCGGGAGGGAGGCCGAGGCAGGAGGACCGCTCGAGGCTGCCGTGAGCGAGGCTGGCGCCACGGCGCTCGGGCCCGGGGCGACAGAGCGAGACTCTGTCTCAAAAAAAAAAAAAGAGGATGTTAAAGGACCTGAGCGAGTTCGCGCACGCAGCGGGCAGTGAAGCCAAGGGCAGATTTCTCATCCTCTCCGTTCTGTTAAGGCCCACAATTACGGAGGCCGTTCCGGCGCTCCAGTTAGGGCTAAGCAATCCTTTCTTTGTCCCCGAAGCCATTTGCTTGTGCCCCTGGTTGGCACATGACGCGTTCCGTGTCGTCGATCGTCTCTGCCCGTCTGAGTCACCACCCCACGCCCGGCCTCCCTCTACTGTTTGAGTTTTAGACTTCTGAGTCCCTGCTCCAGGAGGGTCAGGCCCTTTTCTTGGTAGCTGCCCCATGCGTGACCTCTGTCCCTCAGCTGTCCCAGATCTCTTGTGGTGTGACTTAGAATGTGCCTGCAATTGCTGGTGTTGTAAGAATCAAGCCGGGCGCGGAGGCTCACGCCTGTCGTCCCAGCACTCAGGGAGGCCGAGGAGGGAGGATCGCTCGAGGTCAGGAGTTGGAGGCCAGCCTGAGCAAGAGCGAGACCCCCGTCTCTACTAAAAATAGAAAGAAATTAATTGGTCAACTAAAAATATATAGAAAATATTAGCCGGGCGTGGTGGCGCGTGCCTGTAGTCCCAGCTACTCGGGAGGGAGGCCGAGGCAGGAGGATCGCTCGAGGTCAGGAGTTCGAGGCCGGCCTGAGCAAGAGCGAGACCCCGTCTCTACTATAAATAGAAAGAAATTAATTGGCCAACTACAAATCTTTAAAAACTGACAAATTACAAAAAGATCAGTCACACCGACTCATTTCTTTTTCCTGTTATAAATGTATTTAGTACGGATTTTTGCTGAAAACAAAATGTCCCATAATAATTATATACTATAATTTGTTTTGTTTTTTTTTCCAGTGTGATTATATTAATGTTCCGACTACGATATTCACTCCCCTCGAATACGGTTGCTGTGGGTTGTCTGAAGAGAAAGCCATTGAAATCTATAAAAAAGAGAATCTAGAAGTGAGATGTGTTTTCTTATTTCCTTTTTAAGAATTTCTCTTTTTATGAACTGTTCCTCTCTATGGTCACATTTTATTTTGTCATTGTGCACATTTAATATAGTTATTACATATATAATGTATATAATATAGTGGTTAAATATATAATATATATAATATAGTGGTTATATACATGATATATATAATAGAGTGGTTATATATAATATATAATATAGTGGTTATATATAATATATAATAGAGTGGTTATATATATAATATATATAATATAGTGGTTATATATAATATATATAATATAGTGGTTACATACATAATATATATAATATAGTGGTTATATATAATATATATAATATAGTGGTTATATATAATATATAATAGAGTGGTTATATATAATATATAATAGAGTGGTTATATATAATATATAATAGAGTGGTTATATATAATATATATAATATAGTGGTTATATATAATATATAATATAGTGGTTATATATAATATATATAATATAGTGGTTACATATATAATATATATATAATATAGTGGTTATATATAATATATATAATATAGTGGTTATATATAATATATAATATAGTGGTTACATACATAATATATATATATAATTAGTGGTTACATACATAATATATATAATATAGTGGTTACATACATAATATATATAATATAGTGGTTATATACATAATATATATAATGTAGTGGTTACATACATAATATATATAATATAGTGGTTATATACATAATATGTATAATATAGTGGTTAAATAATAGTTATATAATAGGGTTATAATGGTTATATAATATACTGGTTATATTGTAGGAAATCATATTCCTATTTTAGGAGAATTAGAAATTAATTTTTTCATTTATTTTTTGAGACAGAGTCTCGCTCTGTCGCCTGGGCTAGAGTGCCGTGGCGTCAGCCTCGCTCACAGCGGCCTCCAACTCCTGGGCTCAAGTGATCCTCCCGCCTCAGCCTCCCTCCCGAGTAGCTGGGACTACAGGCATGTGCCACCATGCCCGGCTCACTTTTTTATATATATATATATATATTTTTTTTTTTAGTTGACCAGCTAATTTCTTTCTATTTATAGTAGAGATGGGGTCTCGCTCTTGCTCAGGCTGGCCTCGAACTCCTCAACCTAAGCGATCCTCCCTCCTCAGCCTCCCGAGTAGCTGGGACGACAGGCGTGAGCCACCATGCCCGGCTAATTTTTTTATATATATATATTTTTTTTTTTCTTTTTTTTAGTTGTCCAGCTAATTTCTTTCTATTTTTTTTTTTTTTTTTTGGAGAGACGGGGGTCTCGCTCTTGCTCAGGCCGGCCTCCAACTCCCGACCCCGAGCGATCCTCCCGCCTCGGCCTCCCAGCGTGCCGGGGCGACAGGCGTGAGCCTCCGCGCCCGGCCTGGAAACTGGGTTTCCTTCACAGATTCCCTTCGGAACAGCTGAGCGAGCGAGACGGGTGTCGGCACGCGTTCCGGGAGCCCAGGGTCGGCTGTTCCCGTGAGACGTGTGTAGTCGGGCTCCTCGAGATCTTCGTTTCCGAGACGCGTCGTAGAGATTATCCCCTTGCGGGACAAAGAGCCTACGAAGCAGTGGCTCTCTTCCGCGTCGACCTTTCCCTCTTGTCTCCCAGGTATTTCACAGTTTCTTCTGGCCGCTTGAGTGGACGCTGGCTGGCAGAGAGAACAACACTTGCTACGCAAAGATTATTTGCAATAAACTGGACCGGGTACGTAGCATCGCTCGAAGACAAAATACTTTAATTGAATCGATTTCATTTCATTTAACTCGATCTAGACAGCTAAACGATCTGTCGCCCGGGCTAGAGCGCCGTGGCGTCAGCTTAGCTCACAGCGGCCTCCGCTTCCTGGGCTCCGGCGATCCTCCCGCCTCGGCCTCCCTCCTCCCGAGGAGCTGGGACGACAGGCGCGCGCCACCGCGCCCGGCTCGTTTCTTCTACACGTATTTTTAGTCGTTGAGCTAATTTCTTTGCATACATTTTTTAGTAGAGACGGGGGTCTCGCTTTTTCTTGCTCAGGCTGGCCTCGACCTCCTGACCTCGAGCGACCCTCCCTCCTCGGCCTCCCTCCTCCCGAGTAGCTGGGACGACAGGCGTGAGCCACCGCGCCCGGCTAATTTTTTCTATGTATTTTTAGTCGTCCAGTGAATTTCTTTCCATTTTTATTTTTTTATTTTTTTTTAGTAGAGACGGGGCTCTCGCTCTTGCTCAGGCTGGCCTCGACCTCCCGACCTCGAGCGACCCTCCCGCCTCGGCCTCCCTCCCGAGCAGCTGGGACCACAGGCACGCGCCATCTATTTTTAGTCGTCTGGCTAATTCCTTTCTATTTTTTTTTTTTTATTATTTTATTTTATTTTTTTTAGCAGAGACGGGGCTCTCGCTCTCGCCAATCAGGCTGGCCTCGAACTCCCGACCTCAAGCGAGCGAGCCTCCCTCCTCGGCCTCCTCCCAGAGTGCCGGGATGACAGGCTTGCTGTCAGTTTTCACTGGGAACTTGCAGGGAATGGATTCGTTATTCAGACCCTAACCCGGCCACGCGGTTCTCTCTGCTTTGCTCCTGTGTTACAGGATCGAGTGATCGGGTTTCACATCCTCGGGCCGAACGCGGGCGAGATCACCCAGGGGTTTGCGGTCGCCATGAAATGTGGACTCACAAAACAGCTGCTGGATGACACTGTTGGAATTCATCCCACCTGTGGGGAGGTAGGACGCGGGAGGGTGGTTTTCCTTTTTCTTTAATTTTTAAAGAAATTTTTATATTTTCTATAATAATAATAATAATTATTATTATTATTATTTTTTTTTTGTGAGACAGAGTCTCGCTTTGTTGCCCCGGGCTAGAGTGAGCGCCCTGGCGCCAGCCTCGCTCACAGCAGCCTCCGACTCCTGGCCTCCAGCGGTCCTCCCGCCTCGGCCTCCCTCCCGAGTAGCTGGGACGACAGGCACGCGCCCCCACGCCCGGGTCGTTTTTTTTCTATATATATTTTTACTTGGCCGATTAATTTCTATTTTTTTAAGTAGAGACGGGGGTCCCGCTCTTGCTCAGGCTGGTCTCGACCTCCTGACCTCAAGCGATCCTCCCTCCTCGGCCTCCCCGAGTGCTGGGATGACCGGCGTGAGCCACTATGGCCCGCTAATTTTTTTTTTTCCATATATACACATTTTCAGTTGTCCCGCTCATTTTTTTTTTTTCTATTTTGTTAGTAGAGACAGCGTCTCGCTGTTGCCCAGGCTGGCCTCGAACTCCTGAGCTCAAATGATCCTCCCACCTCGGCCTCCAAGAGTGCTAGGATTACAGGCGTGAGCCACCGCGCCCGCCTGCTTTGTCTACTTAAAAGAATCGTGTAAATGTAACATTCAGAATGTGTTTTCTTAAAGCAATACTAACATTTAAGTATATATTTGGGGGCTCACGCCTGTGACCCCAGCACTCTGGGAGGCCGAGGAGGGAGGATTGGTCGAGGTCAGGAGTTCAAGACCAGCCTGAGCAAGAGCGAGACCCCGTCACTACTGAAAATAGAAAGAAATTAGCTGGACAAGTAAAAAAAAAATTATATATATATATATATATATATATATATATAGACAGAGAAAAAAAATTAGCCGGTCACAGTGGCTCACACCTGGAATCCTAGCAGTCTGGGAGGCTGAGGCGGGAGGATCGCTTGAGGTCAGGAGTTTGAGACCAGCCTGAGCAACAGCAAGATCCCGTCTCTACTAAAAATAGAAAGAAATGAGCTGGACAACTGAAAATATACATGTAGAAAAAATTAGCCCGGCGTAGTGGCGCATGCCTGTAGTCCCAGCTACTCAGGAGGCCGAGGCGGGAGGATCGCTTGAGGTCAGGAGTTCGAGACCAGCCTGAGCAACAGCGAGACCCGATCTGTACTCAAGAAACAGAAAGAACTGAGCTGGACGACTAAAAAAAAATATGTATAGAAAAAAACGAGCCGGGCGCGGTGGCGCGTGCCTGCCGTCCCAGCTTCTCGGGAGGGAGGCCGAGGCAGGAGGATCGCTTAGAGGCCAGGAGTCGGAGGCTGCTGCGTGCGAGGCCGACGCCACGGCGCTCTAGCCCGGGCGACAGAGCGAGACTCCGTGTCAAAGAAACATACACGTATGTTGGTTTTGTTTCCTTCCCGTTGGGCAGGTGTTCACGACCCTGGACATCACCAAGTCGTCGGGCCTGGACATCACGCAGAGGGGCTGCTGAGGCTAGCCCCGCTGCCGTCCGCGTTTCCTCGTCCCGGCCTCCCCGCTTCCAACGCCCGGGCCTCTCGCGCGCCCGGGGCGACCTTGTTGGCCGTTGAGTCCCAGCCGGGCTAGCTTGATGGCCCAGGCGTGAGACACAGACGAGGAGACGCGACCGCGGCGGGCGCCCGCCCCACCCCCACCCCGACCCCCCGGCTCGGGTCACGGCGACAACGGCAGCCGCCTCGCTGCTTCCTTGACGCCCCTGCCCGGAACCCCGCCGCGCAGCGGGGAGGGCCGGGGCCGACCCTTGCGACGGCGCCAGACCCGAGCCTCCCCGCCGGGACTCCCGGGAACGGCCGCGGCCGACCGTCCCGCGTCACCTCCCCCGGCGGCGATTGTTTGTTCCCTTTGCTTTTTTGTTCTTTCGACGACGACGACGACGACAACGACAGTGTTTCTGCACTCCCGGGAGCGACTCCCGGGGAAGTCACTCTGCGAGGCCCGTGGCCTCACGAGCTCACCCGCGGAGGAGCGGCAAAGCGACACTCGCTCTGTGTGTGTGTGTGTGTGTGTGGCTGGTGGTCACCGGCTGTCACCTCGTGTCACCGTCCCGACTTGAAGTCGTCTCCCTCCCGTTAGTTTCTCCAGACGGAGCGGAATATCTCACGGCAGGGAAAACTACTCGAGTCTCTTTTTCACGTTGATCTTAGCAATAATATTAAAAAGAAAAAAAAAAAAAAAACTAAAAGTTTTCGATCCTGTATTACGCGAAATCTGGTTTCGAGCGGCTTCTAATGATTCGATCGTCGTCTGTTCATTCATTTATTTTTGTTTTCTTTGCTCAAGAGACTGAAATCTGTATTTATTTTATTTGTTTCTGAGACAGAGTCTTGCTCTGTCGCCCGGGCTAGAGTGAGTGCCGTGGCGTCAGCCTCGCTCACAGCAGCCTCCAACTCCTGGCCTCGAGCGAGCCTCCTGCCTCAGCCTCCCTCCCCAGTGGCTGGGACTACAGGCAGGCGCCACCACGCCCGGCTCATTTTTTCTCTATATATATTTTTTAGTTGTCCAGCTCATTTCTTTTTATTTTTAGTAGAGACGGGGTCTCTCTCTTGCTCAGGCTGGTTTCGAGCTCCTGACCTCAAGTGATCCTCCTGCCTCGGCCTCCCTCCCGTGTAGCTGGGACTGCAGGCATGTACCACTGTGCACAGCTAATTTTTTTCCATATTTTTTTAGTTGTCCAGCTCATTTCTTTCAATTTTTTTTTTTTATTTTTTAGTAGAGACGGGGGTCTCGCTCTCGCTCAGGCTGGCCTCGAACTCCTGACCTCGACTCATCCTCCTGCCTAGGCCTCCCTCCCGAGTAGCCGGGGCCACAGGCGTGAGCCACCGCGCCCGGCTAATTTCTTCTCTCTCTCTATATATATATATTTTTTCAGTCGTCCAGCTCATTTCTTTTTCTATTTTCAGTAGAGACGGGGGGCCTCGCCCTTGCTCAGCCCGACCTCCATCGAGCCCGATCCTCCCGCCTCGGCCTCCCAGGTTGCCGGGACGACGGGCGGGAGCCACCCCCAGGCCGGGTGGGCCGCCCGGGCACCGCCGATTGTGACCTCGGCGGGCCTCTCTGAGGTCACAGTGAGCCCGGCGGGCCCTGTCTGCCCTGGCCTGGCCGGGCCCCCGCAGTGGCTGGGCAGCCGGGGGACCATGGCCAGCTCCGGCCGCTGCGGCATCACCTAGACCCGGCCCGGACATCCAGCCGGCCCCTCGCTCGGCCCCTGCGGTCGACAGCTCCCCTGCGTGACCCGGCCTCCAGCCTCTGACCCGGCCACCCCAGCGGGACCACAAGCAGCAGCCCTCCCAGCCCCTCTCCCGGGGCCAGCGCAGTTCCGGAACGTTCCGAGCCAGGATTCCGAGGCCGGGCCGCCTGGTGAGCTCTGGGGGGCCGGGAACGGTGGGTCCCCAAGCCGCTCGGTGGCTCAGAGGCGTGGGGGCCGTGGCCTGCCATCGCTGGGCTGTCCGGCGACCCCTGACCCCGGGGCGGGGGGTGGGCACAGGGTCACCCCGATGGACCGGGGCGGGCGCAGGGGGACTGTCCTTCCTCCCCGGGGACGCTGGGCCGGGTGAGGCCGGGCAAGGCCGGACGACGGGGACAGGCCGGACATCCCAGCCCACCGCCCCTCCCCCCTGCTGTCCCCACTCGCCGAGGGAGCCCCTCCCTCCTCCCGTGGAGAGCAGGGGACGGCGACCCTGTCCCCACGAGACGCCCGGATGGCGTGGAGGCGCCGGGACCGGACGCCGGGTCCTCGGGGCACTCTGGGAGGCCGAGGAGGGAGGATCGCTCGAGGTCGGGAGGTCGAGGCCCGCCTGAGCGAGAGCGAGACCCCGCCTCTACTGAAAAATAGGGAGAAATGGAGGCCGGGTGGGGTGAGGCGTGACTGTCTGGCTGGGCCCGGGGAGGGGTCCAGGGTCCTCGGGGCGCCAGGGCTGGGGTGGACGGCCACACAAGGAGCCGGGACCGCGGGAGGGAGGGAGGACGGGGAGGCCACCCGGGGTCCAGGGAGACCCACGGGCAGAGACTCACACATCAAGACACGCAGAGACACGCAGAGACATGCAGAGACACGCATTCACACGTGGGCAGAGACACACACACACACATAGAGACACGCAGAGACAAGCAGAGACAAAGAGACACGCAGAGACAAGCAGAGACATGCAGAGACACACAGAGACACGCATTCACACATGGGCAGAGAAACACGCACACATAGAGACACGCAGATTCACGCAGAGACAAGCAGAGACATGCAGAGACACACAGAGACAAGCAGAGACACGCAGAGACACACAGACAAGCAGAGACACGCAGAGACACGCATTCACACGTGGGCAGAAACACATGTACACATAGAGACACACAGAGAGAAGCAGAGACACTCAGAGACACACAGAGACACGCAGAGACACGCATTCACACATGGGCAGAGACACACACGCACACATAGAGACACGCAGAGA
>VSMD01098001.1:0-80448 GCA_008750895.1 Mirza zaza
TAAGTAAATACATAAGTGATATAAGAGTGGAGCCTTGGACAGACCAGCGACGAGATTCTCCATGAAGTGAGGAGGGTGAATCTAACCCTCCGTCCCCATGAAGAACTAGAGGGATAGAATGAGCCCTGGGTCCTGGGATCGGATATCAAGGCCAAGTCAGGCCTCACACAGGGGAACCATAGAGCTTATAGCTCCCTGCCTCCTTCTAGAAGAAGGGATCTTATGGCTTGATCAGGGCCACTGCTGTCCCATGATGGTAAAGGCAGGAGAGGCAGAATGGATGCAGCAAGAGAAATAAACACACTGCTCCACGAGGAAAAGCAGGGAGCCACTGGAGGAATAAAAGCAAATATCTGGTTGGTGGAGGAATTTGTGGGGATGGAAGGGAGAGTCACCATAGGTTGAGAAAATACTACCCCATGGAACTGGGAGGTTGCTGGGGCCGCGGAGAGTGAACAAATTTGCATAAGGAGCCCAGGGGCATTCTGGGAGGACAGCAATATGACCCACATCTTCTCCTGATGGATTTAAAATCAAGGTTACCTGGGCAACTTGACCAAGGTCTGATAAAGCTTTTAGCATAGAATATAGGAGAATGCATTCATAATCTCTTGGCAAGGGAAGATTTCTTTAATAGGATGCAAGCATGTCAACCATACAGAAAAGATTAATATGTTTGATTACATTAAAATTAAGAGCTTTTTTAAAATCAAAAGACACTACTAAGGCAATAAAAAGATATACCACAGAGTGGGAGAAGATACAACTCAAAAGAAAAGGGCAAGAGATGCAGACACTTTACAATACAGGATATCCAAATGACCCATAAATATCTGAGAAGGTGTTTAGTCACATTGGTAATCAGAAATATTCAAATTAAAAGCAAGAGATGACCAGAAAGCTATCAAGTATTGGTGAAGACGTGAGCAACAGCCCCACAAATGTACTGCTCTTAGAAGCCGAAATTGATACCACCACTGTGGAACACAGTGTGGCATTGTCCCTGAGAGCTGAACATACCTTATGGAGTGGCAATGCCACTTCTAGGTACATAAACAACAGAAATGCATGCACTTGTGTAAGTTTATTTATAATGGACTCAAACTGAAACAACTCAATGTCCATCAATAGTAGAATGTACAAATAAATTGTGGCCCAGTCATATAATAGCATGCTATGCAGATGTGAAAGCAGACGGGCTGAGAATACGTACAACAACATGGACTGTATATATACTCAGATGTAACATGTGGTGAAGTAACACAAAAGAGGACATATTGTGTGATTCCATTTATGTGACTGTAACAGAAAAAAACACAAAACTGAGCCATAGTGTGCAGCACTATACTTAGCTCCTAGGCAGTAGAAACCCACAGAGAAGCAAGGCAGCAAGTGCTGCCACAGTCAAACACGGGGCTGGGGGAGGCAGTGGAGAGAGGGTGCTTGGGGGAGAATAAGAGGGCCTCTGGGGTGCTGACAATGTCATTTACTGACAGCCTGGGTGGTGGCATGAGCATTTATCTTGAGATAATCATTGTGCTTGTTGAACATTTTTGTTTTATGAACTCCATTGTTGGTGTGCTTTACATCACAATCTGAAAGTTTTTTAAAAATTGCTTTACCTTTATGGCAAAGTAAATACAGATGTTTGGAGTGGACCTGCTTGCGAAACTCTGGTAGTTGTAGTTTTGGGTTTTTTTCCTTAAGAATTGGTTAGAGAAAGTGTTGGCACTTTACTCTCTGGTATTGCAGTTGGACCCACTAAAAAGCCTGTCTAGGCTTCTTGGTGCCCATTTGGCAGCTGATGTTGGGAAATCTGGCTCTGAAAGAGAATTCAAGGACCTGGGCATCCATCTAAGGAAAATCACCAAGTTTGATCAACTTCAGAGTACAGTCCATGTCAAGGAGTCAAGTTTTCTAGGTATGACATTATAATCTGTAAATGCTGCTCCAAAGAGTCTGTAAAGAAACCACAGGCATCGTTCCAGAGCCCAGGCATAGCAGTGCATGAACTTGAAAGTTTATTGTGGTATAGTTTGGCTACAGATGTTGGTCCAGTTAGTTACAGAGGGGATCTCAGATCCAGTGCTCTGAGACAATCCACTTTGAAATCAAAACTGCTAGAGACGAAGATGGCAAGCCACTCTTAAAAGTTACATGATCTGGGATTCTTGGAAGCATGGGCTATCTTTCATGTTTGTCCTGCATGATGAAACGAAGAAGCTAGATATGGAAAGAGAGCAAATTGGGTGTAATGCTTACCATATATCATTAGGATCCATTGATCAAAAAGAAATTCCTGTGTTCATATTCTGGTCACATCATGTTTACACAGTGTTTAGAGGAAACTGTGTAAGACAGGACTGTGATCAACTATTTATGCACTTTAACTAATGACCTGGAATACTTACTATATTTGAGTTTAGGAGAAAGTGATAAATAATAACTGTGAGTGTATGGGAGCATATTAGCTCAAGCAAGTTTATAAACCATTGCATTTTTTAGCTATTTTACAAAACCTTGAGATGTACTTATGGATATTTTAAAACAAAATATCCTAGTTGTGCCTACACACAACTAGGTACAATTTTTGACGATTTAGTTTCTGGCAGTTCTGTGCTGTTCAGGATTTTACAATAAACACTCAAGTGAGGGCAGGTGTGGAAAGGGTGTGTGGCCGTGCTAAGATCGCGCCCATGGATTTTTCTTGCCTGGCTCATTCATTTTTCCTTGAGATCCCTCAGACCACACTTTCTTGACTAGAAAGGGGCACACATGTGCCTAAATAATGATGTATTTTCAAAAACGTATCGTAATTTATGTGTACACTAGGACACTGAACTCATTAAATACTTTCAAACCAATCAGAACTTGAGGACTCACTTGTGTCCTTCACAAGTTTTGAGCATGGGAAGAGGGTTTAGGGGCAGATGTGGAAACGGAAATAGCTTCATTAAAGAGCAGTTCAATTTCAGACTACAGTATAAGACCCTGAATCCTAAGAACTCTTTGAATTCCGATTTGCACTTTAGGACAGCATTTGGTTTGCTCCTGGGCATATGTGTGCTATGCTGGCTCTTCTGATCACTGAGAGAGAAGATGGTGGTGGCTGAGACGCCGAAATGGAAGCAAACTGGGGCTCACTGAGCTTGGTCTCCTCCTGATTCACTCCCTCTCCTACCCCCCAGGTTCCCTCACTCTCTCTAGCTCCCTGGAAGACCTCAGGTAATATCAGCTATTGATTATGAAAAACTCATAGACTTTTATGACATGGCCACCTTCAAAGACTACCTTCAGTCACTACAGGAGAATTCCTCAGTGGTGGTGGGCAAGTGTTCCCATAAATGCCAGTGATATCCCAGAAAGGGATAAAGTTTTGCTTTTGTTTTTGAAATGAAATCATACTGAACTTTCCTGGTTCCAGAGCAGTTTGCTTAGGTTGCCCCTAGTGACACCTGGCGGTCTCTGAGTTCTCTGGACAGAGGGTAGCAAGCCCATGTTTCTCAGACTGCTGTGGTAAATGGGTTTCTAATACACAGTCCTGGTCATCTTGTTATACCTTCAATTTCAAACTTTAACTGTGGGTCTAAAGAAGACAATGCCATGAGTGTGCAAGGGCAAGACACAAATGACAAAGACCCACTTTTTATGGTTAGGAAGAAATTTAATGTTCTGACAAGGATATGATGTCAAAATAATTTTTCCATTGAATCTTAGCAGATGTGGGAAGCAGTGGGAAAGTAATGACAGAGCATATGAAAGGCTCTTTGGAAGGTGAAAGTCCATTTAAAAAGTGTGTGAATTTGAATAACTTGGTGGCAAGTGAGGACCTTAGAATTATAAGTATGTGGAGATAACTTAGTGTTACAGAGGGAGTGGCCTGAAAAAAGTGGCAAACATATTTTCTGTCTCTTTAAAACATCCTCCACTCCTTTTTGAGAACTAAAACCTGCATCCCTGCCTCAGACCAGTGGTTGGGAGAGGTAGGGTAATGTCTTTTGTTCTTTGTGCAGTGGTGGAACTGCCAGCCCTGCCCAGACCCCAGGTGGGCAGACAGAAAGGCAGAGGCTGAGGTCATGGAGTGTTTTAGGAGATGGGACTGAGATGGGACCATCAGAATCATCAATTGTGGTTGATCAGCAATTGCCTGAAGCTGAATGGCCTCCCTTTAAAAGCTCTGTATTTCTGCTTATTATTAGGACAATGGCATTTTTAGACAATAGTCTCCCTCCTCTTCATTTGCCAGCAAATTAATAAAACTCCTCTTTCCTTCTCCTCAAACCACTCATACTCATTCTTCTCATGCAGCCTTGAAGACAAGTGTAGGGTTTTCAGTAACATTAGCAAACCATTTTCCTTGATGAAATCAACTGCAGTTACTGTATGTTCAAAGTATTTTGAAAGAGTAGAAAGGTAGCAATACCATCTAAGATCGTGTCCATAGAGAAGTCATGGGGACTGGTGATTCAAAGCTACGTAATTAACTAGACTCATTATTTTGACATTTTCTGTGCTTCAAATGAGAGGATCTCACATAAGAAAGAAGAGCTTAATGGACATGAAGTTTGCAAAGAATGGGCAGGTTTATGTATTAGGAACATTAGTGAGTGCAAGGTAAACAGGACCATAAGGGGCTGGTAATTCCTCTGATGTCACACTTTTCTCTGAAAGAATTTATCTTATGACTCAAATAGATGAAAGATATGTCACTGACAATGCACTCGAGGAAATCCCTACAATATATACGGCATCCATTTCATAACCTCTATCTGCTGGTTGATCATAGAAGAGAGGCCAGTTCTGAAGCCTAAACATAGAAGAGACATATAATTACTCAAGGCACTTGTTAAGCAACTCTGACAGAGACAAAAATAGGGAAAAAGTAGGATAAGTCCTTCCTCATTCATGAAAATGGCTGTTATGCTCCCAAGGACTTCTATTATTCAGCCTACTGGGGCCACCAATATCCCATCTGCAGCTTTAGCCCACCCTAGTTCTGTATCAGTTCCCACCAGGGCAGGGACTGTGTTGATAATCTCGGTTCTAATGCACCTCACCAAGCACAACCTCAACCATTCCCAAATTCCGTCCCATGTCTCCACCCCGCCAGCCCTCCCATCACCCTCCCTACCCTCCAGGCTGGCCCAGCCCATCAGCCAGGGCCTCTATTGGCTCCCAGGCCTGGGCTCCCAATAGGTCACTGTGCCAGGATCTAGGTCTAGGGCTCACCCTGAATCCTAAAGAAGTAGATAAAATCCTGCTTTCTGTCAGATATCCTAGATCACAGATACCTGCCCCAGGGAATCTCTGTTCCTAAAATGACCAGGATAGTCCCCAGTAATGAACTTCTCTCTCACCCCGGAAAGGCCAACTGTAAATCATGCCTGATATACACCTGTGAATGCTGTGTTCTTTGCATAGTTTACTTCACACACTGAACCAAACTTCTAGTGTCCTCTTTGAGTGGTCTCCTCATGTCAAGCTTACCCACCTCTGTCTACTAATTGCATGTGACATATTCTGCAGGATACATGAAGCATCTTTCAAGGACTGCAGAGAAGTGAAATCTGTTACAGAGTCTGCCTACTTTACATTTGCTTCAGTGACTCAGCACCTTTACCAAAAGGGGCAACCTATAAATCCTCCGCTCTGTTTGTAAAATGGACAAAATAGTCCAGTTGCGCATGTCATCTCTAATTCAGCCGAACAGCTGTCAATTGGTATTCGTAACTTAAGGCCTTCCTGTTTGACAGTTGTTATTGTGTGTGGGTTTTTTTATATGTAAAAATTCAGTTCATCCTCCCTCTCCTCTTTGTCCATAATTACAATATTCAGAGTGGAAAATAAATGAAAAAAATAATTCAAGAGACGTTATTAAATTTGGAGATCAAATTTTCAAAAAGAGTTTTCAAAGGTGAAAAAAAACAGACAAAAGGATCAAAATCAATTCTGAGAAAACACATATTATTTTAAAAAAAAATTGAAGAGAGTACTACTAAAGTCCCAGACAAAATAAGAGCATAAAAGTTTTAAACCATAAAAAAAGGAATTCGGCAAGTTTCTGAGCAGAAGAAGCAGGTCATTTTCATGGAGCAAAATATCAAGGCAGCTTTGGCTTTTTCCACTGCAATGAGCAATGGTAGATGACAATGTGATGACAACTTCTATAGGAGGGATAAACTGTAACTCGAGAATAATGGACTATATTGAGCCATTTATATACAGGGAGGCAACAGAGAGACACTCTCAGACATGCCTAATCTTAAAAAATGTGGCAGCCAGGG
This sequence comes from Mirza zaza, assembly GCA_008750895.1. NCBI lineage: Eukaryota > Metazoa > Chordata > Mammalia > Primates > Cheirogaleidae > Mirza > Mirza zaza. The sequence continues at coordinate 6,285 of VSMD01098001.1, forward strand.
GCCTCTTTTGAAAAGACTTTTTTTAAAAAAAGCTGCAATATAAAGTCTATAAGACTAAAATTAGAGAAATAAATTTGAATGGATAATGGCTAAAAAATGAACCCATGATCATTATTGATACCAAATATTATTAAAGAAATAAAGATAACTGTGGAAGGGTTACTTCTGATACTGAAGTAATTATTTAAAGTAAGACACAGAAAGTATAAAACAGACATGAAGGAGAAAAAAGTGAGAAATATTAAATTTAGTTATGAATGGGAAATTAGATATAGGGAATAAGAGATTCAGACAAAAAGAGTAGTATCCTTTGTTTGTACAGGGGAGTAGAGCAGGCTTTGATTAGAGAAGAGAGAATGAGAATGCATATAGGATATTTTAAGATATTCACATGAGGCTTTAAAATAGATTTGTCTTCTAAAACATTTTATAAGAGAAAGGAGAAAATATAGTCCATATAACCAAAGAGATGATAAAAATGCCTACTATATGTTGAAAAAATTAACACCAAATGTACTGAACACCAGACTTAATATATCTAATTTAAACCAACTATTAGAAGGCATTTCTAAATCAGTAAACCAAATTAAGATTCCCAAATGTCAAAGTTAGAAAGGCTGACCCAAGATAGGTCATTTAAAAACAGTAAATAAATAAATAAATGCAAAAAAATGAAGAAATTAAAGTTGATTAAAATTAGTATCAGAAAATAGAGCTAGAATAGAAATTAACCATGATATAAAGTGTCCATAATGAAAACCACCAGTATTTAATTTAAGTGGAACTGTAAAACAAGAGACATTAGAAATACAAGAAACTTTCCATGCTATATGATCTTTCATCTTATAGAGAACTGAACCAAGCACAACTAAAAATCATTTTTTACACTCATTGGTTTATCATAGACCTTTTTGGTGATTTTATGGACAGAAACCGATTATTTATCAAGATGTATATTCTTAGCTATTGATATTTCTACAAACTTGCATGTTAACGCTATTGCAAGGAGTAGGAGGCAGACATACATACAGCTTGCAGTTGGGTAACATAGGCCACAGATGGTTAATCTTTATATTAATTATTAAAACATCATTGGATAATGTTCACAAGCCTTTGGTGAACTTGGTATTTCCGTGAACTGTGGTTTGGTTTAGTGTGATGGTAAAATTGGACACTAAAGCTAGAAACAGGTCTTTTTATGCATAATTATATTGGTACTAATTTTCTCATGTGCATTAATATTAAAGTAATAGGAAAAACAATATCACTCATTAATAATATTTGTTTTGGACAGAATAATATATTCTCACAGGAACATTGTCCTTCCATGTACAGAGATTACTAGAGAATTAGAGACTTTGCAAAAGAATTTGACTCTGCTCCTCAAATAAAGAACAGATTTAATTTTAAAAGGTAGATAGCCCTGAAAACCATCATCTATCAAGCCCTGAGGCATGTTCTGAAAGAAGGAGTGTGAAGAAAAGAAACTGTCCAGGCTCTGCATAACAAAGGGCCAGCTTAGTCCTGGGAAGGAGCTGCAGGTAGAGCTGATGCTACAATCATGACAATGTTTCTGCTTATGAATATTAATTAGGCACTAAAGTCCCTGAGAATTAGTGTCTGTCCTTGGGAGGTGTATGAGTGGTCAATAGTTATCTGATGGATAATGAGGATTAATGAGATACATATAGGCTCCAAGAGAAGGGTGGGACTTGGAGGTGAATGCTCACCCAGATGTTTCTGCTAGACTTCCTGCTGACATTCTTGTGATTATTTTAGATGGAACAATCTGGTCTTTGGAAGGTGGGATGTGGGGTTATTACTGTGTCTCACTGAGATAGGGAGGAAGGGAATTAGACCCAGAGCCAGCTTTCTAAGTAAGACTCAAAACACGGAGACAGTAAAACAAACAAAAGACAAACAAAAAAACAATAAAACAAACTAGGATTCCTATGAGAAATGGTTGGTGCCAGGGCTGGGGTGGGGAAAATATAAAATGAACCTAGATTATCTTGTAGGGCCAAAAAGTCTGAAAGTGCTCAAAAAAAAGGATAAGGACATGTTGAAAGGACACAAACCAACTGGAAGGAGCTCCTGGTGGCCAAAGCTGCAATAATTGAGCAGCAATATGGAGCAATGTTATCATCATTTAGTATTGGATTATAATCCATGGAATAAAACAAATGTCCCTGAGTCCTTACCGATATAGGTAAATAACTGAGTAAATAAATGGGGGAGAAGAAACAGAAGGATTCAGTTAATAAATGTAGGAGGAATGAGGGCAATAAAAAATTACCATTAGGACAAATCTTCAGTAATAATTGTTGCAGGGAACATTCATTTATACATGCTAAAATTGATGAGCAAAGGTTTGAAGAGAAACAGGATATTTGCATAGTCTCAAAGTATTCCTGCACAAGATATTTTGAATTACAAAGCGAAAAATATTCTCCAGTACTGTGGAGAAATCTAGCAGACACCACCTTAACCAAGTGACCGAGGTTAACATCACCAGTAATAAGACACACTGATAGACATGGTAGACAATGGGCTATTTGGATTCAAAACATAGGAGAGGTTTGGGTTAACAATATAATATATTTAGAATGTACCAGGATCTACAAAACCATCATATTAGTAAGAATTTCAAGACAAAAAAAAATAAAATCTCTAAGAAAAAATGACAGTATTTGATGAAAAAAAATACAGACTCTCAGGAAAAAGTTTTCTATACTGCCTTTTTCTGGTTTTATTGAACAGTTTTCCACTTCTACAAGGCTACAGCATAAACCATCTAAAACTATGAGAAATGGTTGTCTTCCAAGAGAAACATTTTTTTCAGGGACCCACATTGCAATTCCCTGAGCTGATCAGGGACTATCAGATGGCAACCCAGAGCCCCGATAAACATGGTGTTTGCTACTAGGGATTCAAAGAATCTCCCTTACAAAAGGAAGGAGATTTGGTTCTGTTAAACCAAGTCAAGCTCTAACACTAAAGGGATTTTTCTGTCTATAAATGTGAAGAAAAAGAAAGGATGTTTTAGATTATTCTTGGCAGACAGTGTGATTACTCTGTCATAGTAACACAATATAGCAGCCAACAGGTTATCCCATACGTTTTGTATATCTGGACTACTGCAAGCTTTGTGATTTACTCAAATAATTTAAATTTCAGTCTTAGTAAGTCTATCTAAAATTAGGCCCACCCTTCAAAAGTTGCTGGGATGGATGCTTCCATCAGCGAGTGTTACCTTGGTTTTGGTGCAGGACAGCTCAGAGAGTACTTGCTTTTGGCCACAGTGGACCATCGAAGAAAATGTCCATGACCTATGAACCCTTTCTTGCATGTGCAGGTGAGAAACACCTGAATTTCCAGTATCTGAAGATAAGAGAGTAGAATAACTGTGAACAAACAGCCAGGCACATAATAATTTGCATTTTTACACCAATACGTGTTTATCTCTCCATCCCCAACAAATGGAAGTCATTAGTTAAGAGGAAAAGGACCCCGAAGAGCTAACACGTTAATAAAATTGCAGAATTTTAAAGAACAAAGAAATGATGAGATTACAGACTCTGTCTTGAATTCATGGATAAACTGCTAAAAATTAAATCATCTCTTGGAGCTGTTTACAAAAAGTTGGGGACAAAGATTAAGAAGAATTTATTTCGAAACACTTAATAGCCAACATGCGCGACCTTCCTTTTATTACTACAATGTCAGTAAACAAAGCAGCCAAACTTGGAATAAAGGAGAATCTGTTACATTAACAGATGATGATTTTTATGGAAAGTAAAATGTAACAACAAATGGATAATGTTAAATTACTGCCAGAGGAAATTTCAGAAGCAGATCATTTTACTAGTGGTTCAGTCCGGAATAAATAACAATACTTGAAAGAAATGGTGAATATCATGCTTTGGACAAATGCTAAAATTGCACTCCAAAAAATAAAGGCGCTAGGAGAACTTTTCTTTCTTTTAGATCACAAGTTTCTCGTAAGGTCTTATGCAGAGCCATTCATAAACTATTGGTGCCAGCTGGCCGTACATGCCACATGGGGACATAAGCAGCTTGTGCTACCTTACTGAGATTTTACTACCAGAGAAGTTTCTCCTTCTAAAAGACTAACATGATCTTTACCTTGTTACATTCTGTATACACAGAAAATGTTTTTTAGTACATTTGTTTAATTCTACAAAAAAGAGATAAAACTAAACATATTGTTTTGCAACTCATTTATTTAGTATTCTGTTATATGGAAACCAAGAGTTACTAAATCTGTCATCCATTGACAGATTTTCAGTTTGCTTCAATCTTTTGCTATTGCAACAACGCTACAATAAACATCCTCGTTTACATATCTTTGTACATTTCTGAAGGCTAAATTCTAAGAATAGAGATTGCTGAGCAATATGTTAGTAGTGTAAATTTTGACACAAAATAATTAAGTAATATTTGCTTTATATACTTTAAGGATTTTGGATTTGAAACATTCTTTGTTTATAAAAAACTACATTGCTATAAATATAAGTGGTTTTATTTCATTCCCATATCCTGCCTTTGATTAATAAGAAATTATATAAACTTTATAACAACATGCTCAGAAATACGTGAAATATAAATTTTGATTTCATTTTTCTTTAAGAAGTGTTTTAAAAACAAAACTACTGAAATGATGATGACATATGATTTGCCATTTGGTATTAAGGTTTTAGTCTGTCATTTTTTGTATTTAAATGTGAAAGAAATAATAGCTTTAATTATAGATGCATTACACTAAATAATTCATCTATAGAAGTTATAATAAACTCTAATACCTCTAATACCTCTGGATTGAAGATCTTAAATGTTTTTCTCTGACTTTAATTTCCCAAAGCTGTAACAGGTGATTTAAAACTAAGTGAATAAGTTCAGAAGAGATATAGATCCAGAATTATGAGCATTTAGTGTTTAAACAGAAGCTAAAACTGTACAAATATTGTTAGCTGTTCCTCATCAATAATAATGAAATTGCTTTCAGTAATTAAAGTACATATACTGTAATAAAGTGAACAGTGCCTCTATTTGTATTTGTAAGAGGACAACTTAGTTCTAAGAGTATCCTTGAAAGAGGATTCTGAGGAAATCATGTGAGCTGGTAGGCATGTGAATGCTGTAGGCAGAGTAAAAATATTCGGTTGCTGAAACTAATCTTTCCTTGTACAGTAAATGCACATGTGAAAACAAGTTATTTCATACACAAAACTTAATAATTAAGATAGATAGTTTAAACTTTTAAGGGAAAAAAATCATGTAGTAAAAGTTTAACTTTAAAAATATTTAAAAGCCAGGCATAGTGGCATGTGCCTGTAGGTCCCGGCTACTTGGGAGACTGAGGCAGCAGAATCACTTGAGCCCAGGAGTTTGAGGCTACATTGAATGATGGTTATGCCACTGTAGTTCAGCCTGCGAACAGAGTGAGATTATGTCTCCAAAAAAAAAAAATCTGCATGTCAAAAAAACCAAAACCCATAAATAATAATCTGATATTGATATAGGAATAGAAAAGTTGAACCATCAGAACAGATAACAGAGTTAAGAAATGGACCCAGTGTATCTAAGAATCTAACAAATGATTAAGGTGACATTTTAAATCAGTAAGGAAAAAATGGATTATTTGGGGAAACTGACCACTTAATGGGAAATCAATAAAATTAGATCCTTACCTCACATCATATGTACAAATAAGTTTAAGTGGATTAAATATTTAAATGTGAAAAATAAAATCATTATAGTGCTAGGTCAAAAGATAGGAGAAAATATTTCTATAATCTTGAAACAGGCAAGGAATTTCTAAGTATAATTCGAACCCCTAAAAACACAAAGAAAAGATCTATAGATTTGAGTATAACAAAACTTAAAATTCCTGAGTAGCAGAAAGTACATAAGGCAAAGTAAAAAGACAAATGTCCAACTTGTAACAATGTGTTAGCTGTTGTCACCACACAGGGAAGTCAGAGCCTGCTCTCATTATTGCTCACAGCAAGTTACAAGGAGACGTGCGAACTCGTTCCAGCATATTTATAGGATGTGTGTCAGTGCCAGCCATGCTCCAAGGAACTGGTGAGGCACACCTTGTTAAGACATTGAACTTTATGGTGAGAGCAGTAGGCCATGGTTAAAGTGTTTAAGGGGTTCAGGGAAGTTCATGCACAGATTTGAATTTTAGCACAATTGTCCTGGCTGTGGGGTAGAGAACCAATTGGAGGAGAGGTTGGGTAAGGAGATTCAAAGGCAGGAAAACCACCTGGGAGTCTGTGGCAGTAACCCAGGTGGAGATGATGGTGGCCTGATCTAAGTATGGGATGTGACGATGGTGAGAGATCTATTTAGAAGGTAAACTAGACAAGACCTCATGGATTGCATATGGGGTTGAAGGAGATGCAGGAATAAAATAGGATACAGAAGTTTCTGGCTTGAGCAACTGGGAGAAAGTGCCGTTTCACTAAGATAAGGAAGCCAGGTGGAGCAGGAGTGTGGAGGGAAAGTAACGAGTTGAGGTGCTGACATGTTGAATTCTTGGTTCCGTCGAACGTACAAGTGGAGGAGTCCAGAGCACAGCTGGATGTGCAGCTTAGTAAGACACTCTGGGCTGGAGATAGTATCCCAAGTGTCTCAGGCTTCAGCATCTGGGGGGGATGGGGAATAGACTTATTGCCATTACTATTATTTCACGTGTTCAGATTTACCACCAATATGATTATAGGAATTCTAGTCTCCTGTAACACTGCTGTCTCCAAGAATCCTTATGGAATGCTTATCAGTGTCCAGGAATTGAATCCATTCTTGTTTTCCAGGGTTAGAACTGTTCCCATCACTCCTGCCACATGTGTATTTGGTTGAGCTGGGACTCTACAACATGCAATGCTGGTGAAACACCAAGGACCATATTGCACCACTGGTCACACTCAGGCCGCGACGGAATATGTGAGCATGACTGCTTCAGTGTCCAAAGCCCCTCTCCTGAAGTGCGCACACTCTGGGAAGATGATCAGTGAGCTCCAGTGATAAGGGAAACCCCCCTCTATTACTTGGTTCATCAGGCACCAGAGACCCCCACCACTCACAGAATAGCCACATCGGCATAATACTAACCTGTTACCTGGCCCATCAACTAGTCTATTGCTTGGCATCAGCATAACACTAAATCTATCGCCTGGTGCATCAACATAATATTAACCTATTGCCTGACACATCCACTAACCTATGCCTGATACCCCACCCCTTGGGCCACCCCAACTTAAGAAAAGTGGGAAAAATCGGGTAGATGGTGCTTGGAATTTGGTGGTGAGGCCCCTCTGAGCCCTCCAGCGAATAAACTTTGATTTTCTGACTCTCTGTGGGCTGCTCGGTTTGTCCTTGGGACCACCCGCTGTAACACGTGCTGTTACACCAGTGGGCTCTCTTCTCAGACCCAGCCCTGTCCTCTGATCTTTGGCACCAGGGCTGATCCTAGTTTTCTTTGCCTCACTCTGTCCCTTACAGTGAATTCTCCTGTGGGTTCCTTGATGACTGTCCCTGCAACCTGCCTCCTTCAAGGCTTCCCTAGCCATCAGACACTTTTCTATGTATCTGAAGCATAGGGACCTTTCAACCCTTATGGAAATAAGTGGCTGCAAATAGGTAGGGAGAGAAATGTCATTCGATCTCCTTCACTTGAGTTCCAGTTGTTGCTGGGACAGGACTCTGTTAAATATTCAGTACTGCAATGACTTTGTCTAAGTTGAAGCCTTGCTTAAAAAATTATGAACCTCCAAAAGTCTCACTCAAGATGCTCTGCATTCTGGCAGGGGTCTATCTTTATGAACGTTTATCCATTTCACACCTACCTGTTGTCTATCAACACCAAATCCATCACCTTCCTTAATATGCCTCACATTCTGAGGCATCTTTGCTTATGGACAGCATAATTCTCCCACGTCTGTTCCTCTGAGTCTTACCTGCCTCTCGGGGACCATGGGAGATGCTTAGCAGATGTCCCAATGTAGAATCAAACTCTCTCATTCCATAGGCCCATAGCACTTTCTGAAATTTTAGTATAACCCTCATCATTTATTCTTGCCACAAATATTCATTGAACAAAATAATTAAAAGGCAATATAGCAAAATGATGAAGAGGACTAGAGTAACATTGTCTGGGTCCACATTATGGATTTGCCACTTCTTAGTTGTATAAGTTCTGGCAAGTTATTTCATCTCTTTGCCTCAGTTTCCTGATATGTAAAAATGAGAATAATGATAGCACCTCCCTCTTAGTATTCTTATGAGAATTAAAATCTATTCATTCATACAAAGCACTTAGGATAGTGCCCATACAAGTAGGTGCTCAATAAGTTTTAGGTATTGTTACATATTTAATTTTTAAAGTATGGCATAGTCACTTAGCTGCCTTCCAGTCACTTTCTCTAGATCAGCATATAGGACAAATACAAAAGCTTAACACCTGCCTCTGATCATGCTGAACCTGGCATGCTTTCCTGAAGAAATGCTTTGCCACCCTCATTTTTAACAGTTTTTGTCCAGCAGAGAATTGTCCCAGAATACATTCTCTGCACACTTTCTAAATTCTGACTGCATCAACTTTTGCTGACTTCAATTCTCATTGAATGATAATTACTTAGTACCTGCTATATGCCAGGGATATGCTAGGACTAGATAAGCCAGCATGAGCAAAACATGTGTGATCCTGTCCTCAAGGACACTTAAAGGGAGAGAGGCATTAAATAAATATAAAAATAAATACACACATAAATATGTAATACAAAACTGTGCTGCATGCTGTGAAGAAACAGAGTAGAAAGGAAACAGAAAAAGACGCACCTAATTTACACTGGGAGGTCAGCTGAGATCCATTTAAAGAAGTCATATTTAATGTGAGACTTGAAGTTAGCAGGAATGGCCAGGCGAAGGGTGAAAGGAAAACTTCAGGTGTATGCAAAACCAGGAGGGAGGGAAGAGCTGGTTGAGATCCAAGGGAAGAAGGGTGACCTCAGCCCGGGAGGGGCTATGTCACCTGTGGGGGCGGCTCATAGACCCCACCAGGGATCTGCAGTTCTCTTCCAAGAGTGTTAGAAAGCCATGGAGGGGTTTATGCACTAGAGTGACAAGAATTGGATTTATATTTTTAAGAAATTGCTCTGGCTGCAGTGTGAAGCATGTGTCGGAAGGCAGTGAAAAGGAATGAATAACAGCTCCCTGCAACGACAGAGATGACTCCCAAAACATATTACTAAGCAAAAATAGCAAGTCACAGGAGAATGCATTCAGATTGATTCTATTTATATAAAGGTCAAAAAACCAGGTAAAACCGAGCAAAATATCAAGAATCTGTGTGTGCGTTTATCTGTTATATAAAGAAATATAAAGAAACACAAACAATTATCTTAAAATTCAGGAGACTGGTTACTTCTGGGGAGAACACTGTAGAGTTTCTAGTTTGGAAAGGGGTACATGGGAGACATTAAAATCATTTGGAGGCCAGGCGCGGTGGCTCACGCCTGTAATCTTAGCACTGGGAGGCCGAGGCGGGTGGATCTCTGAAGGCCAGGAGTTCGAAACCAGCCTGAGCAAGAGCGAGACCCCATCTCTACTAAAAACACAAAGAAATTAATCGGCCAACTAAAAATACATAGAAAAATTAGCCGGGCATGGTGGTGCATGGCTGTAGTCCCAGCTACTTGGGAGGCTGAGGCAGGAGGATTGCTTGAGCCCAGGAGTTTGAGGTTGCTGTGAGCTAGGCTGATGCCATGGCACTCTAACTCAGGCAACAGAGTGAGACTCTGACTCAAAAAAACAAAACAAAACAAAAAAAAATTTGGAAATATTTTATTTCTCAAACTGAGTGGTGGGTGCATAAGTATTTGTTCTTTAAAATGTTCATTTACATTATATGCACTCTTCTCTATGTGTGTGATATTTCATAAAAAACATTGAGGTTACCCAGCTCCAAAAAAATTTTGTAAAAGGTTAAAATATTAAGAAGTTGGGTGACAAATGCATAGGGTATATGTTGTATTATTCTTTATGTTTTTCTATGTGCTTGAAATATTCCAGAAATAACAATAAATAAAAAAGAGAAAATAGATCCAAGGAGGGAGAGCAGTGGGGCCTCTGAGCTGCGTGACTCCGGGGCCACCTGCCATTGTAACTGCCGTGTGTGCAGTGACATTCTCCCGGGGTGGCGCACATTGACATTTTGCAGCCAGGAGCCACTCGGTGCCGTGGCCTCCCCACCAGTGAGGAAGCTCCTGTATGAGTCTGGGCTATAGAGAAGAATGACTTGGACTAGGGAAGTGGCAGTGGGGTTAGAAAAGAATAGACATATTCAAGCTATATTTAGGAAGCAGATGAGAGGACTTGGTAATAGACTGGGTGTCTCACTGTACCAAAGGGATACAAGGCACACGTGCCCCTGTGTCATTTGGCTTTTCACAAAATGCTATTCCAAGAGCTGGGTGTCTGCTAGGTCACAGATGCATTGCAGACACTAATAATGTCTCACTAGGAAATTTCAAAACTTTAATATAATTCTCTCGGGTTTGGTGGTTTTTCCAAAGTCCTACCCCAAAGACCTTTAAATTCTGTTTTCATGCCAGATTTCCAAGCAGCAACTGCCAAAGGGCTTCAGAGGGAGCCTGGAACAGAGAAGGGACACTTGCAGTGCCCCAAAGACTAGACTGCTTTCGAAATACCTCTAGAACCTCTTGCTTGTGCATTCCTGCAACACCATGGTTTATATTCACATTCTTAAGTTCCTAAACTATGGTTTCCCTTGAGAAAATAGGTGCTAGTATTTGCCACATTGCCCTGCCCTCAGAATGTACACGGCATGGTCAGTTACTACATGGTCCTGCTTCTCAGCCCTGGTTGGCCAGCCTTCCTGATGCACCTGCATCTGCAGCCACCACAGCCCAGGTGTGCGGTGGGGATGGCCCTCCCGGCACAGAAGGGGCTGACTCTGCCCTAGTGAGAGAGGGGGTAGGGCCCTTCTCACCAGCACAGCGTCCCCTTAGGACATAGACATTGGGGAGGTGATTGAAAAGAGGTTGATTTGGCATCATTCTCTAATCTCATCCCATGGGGTGGGACCCTGCAGCTCTTAATTATGTCTCTCAGCCTCCAGGGCGTTGGGAGGTTGCTCCCTCCACTCCACATATCCCCATGTCACCTGGCAGCCCCACAGAATGTGTGAAACAATCCTCGCTCCTTTCATTCAAACAGGACTTGTTGAGAGCTTCTCTGATGTAAGGCCCTGGGTCAGACTTGGTATATAAAATGAACAAAGCAGTCAAAACACTATCGTCAAAGGTGTTGATATCCACTTGTACTTTATGGATGTGTTTTGAATGATCTGAGAACTAATTTGTGTACTCACTGTCTTTCCTATTCATGCACTACATTTTGCTATCTTCCTTAAAAATTTTACTTGTGTAATAGTCTTTTATCCATTTCACTGGGAGGGTTTATATTCAATTTGTCTTTATTTTTAGCAATGGAGTATTATTAAGCTGATTTTCAAAAATCGATTGGATATTTTATGTCCAGAGGTATTCGTACCAGAGGTATCATATAGCCTATGATCTAAAGCTGATGCTGATGATCTGATGGTATTTCCTGTGGCTTGTCTTACTCAGGAGCAAACGAATATTAATGACAGGTGTTCCTGGGGTTCTGTAGGCAAGTGATGAACAGGGGACTGAGTGTGAAACACCACAGAACCAGAATCAATACAATAAATACATCCAAATGTGTTGAGCAACCACAGTGAGAAACATCATTATTTACATTAAGACTGATACTGGCCGGGCTTGGTGGCTCACGCCTGTAATCCTAGCACTCTGGGAGGCCGAGGTGAGCGGATTGCTTGAGGTCAGGAGTTCGAAACCAGCCTGAGTAAGAGCAAGACCCCGTTTCTACTATAATTAGAAAGAAATTAATTGGCCAAATTAAAAAATATATATATATATATAGAAAAAATTAGCCGGGCATGGTGGCGCATGCCTGTAGTCCCAGCTACTCGGGAGGCTGAGGCAGGAGGATCGCTTGAGCCCAGGAGTTTGAGGTTGCTGTGAGCTAGGCTGACACCACAGCACTCATTCTAGCCTGGGCAACAAAGCAAGACTCTGTCTCAAAAAAAAAAAAAAAAAAAAAAAGACTGATACTGAAATCTGACAAAGAAAGCAAATGAAAGAATATTATAGACCGATTTTAAATAGCTGGAAAAAATAAAATGTTAGTAAGACTACATTCAATAGTATCTTAAAAGAATAATACATGACCAAGGAGTTTTTATTTCTGAGCTGAAAATATAGTTAATTATAAAGAAATGTATCACATTTATAAATTATAAGAAAAAATGAAATCATTTCCAAAGATGCCTAAGGGGAACTTAGTATAATTTAACTGACATATCTAATTAAATAAAAGCTATTAGAGTACTATGATAAAAAGAATGTAACAGAAAGCCAAAGCAACATTGGATTAACAGTGAAACACTAGAGGCCATTCCATTAAAGTCAGGAAGAAGACAATTATACTCACTATCACTGCTGTTTAATACTGTACAGGAAATCAATTTAATAGGCCAAGTAATTTTTACAAAACCCTCTAAAAATATTAGAAGAGATAAACTTTTTATTATTTTCAGATGTTATCAGTGTCTTCCTAAAGGGGAGGGCATACCTCTAACACTTATTAGGGAGAGGCAAAGATATAAAATGTAACCAAAATGTCAAAAAAACCCCACAAAAACGTGTATCAGGTGGGGGACAGGTGGGAGGGGGGAGGAGGAGATGGGTGTATACTTACATAATGAGTGCGATTCGTACCACCTGGAGGATAGACATGCTTGAAGCTCTGACATGGGAGGGGAGGGATGGCAAGGGCAATAAATGTAACCTTAACAATATTTGTACCCCTATAATATGATGAAATAAAAAGGAAAAGAATCCACAAAAATGAACCAAAAATTATTAGAAAAATAAAAGATTATAGCATGATAACAAATTACAGAATAAATATTCTGAAATAGGTTTTTATATGCTGCTTATAGTCAGTTAGAAATATGACTGAGAAGAATCCAATTATAATTGCAAAAACAAAACAGTAAACTATTCAGAAGTAAGTGTAAATTGAAAAGAAATGTATGAAATCTATATGAATAAAACTGTTCAATATTGTTGAAGGACAAAGAAGAAAATTTGAGTGTAAAGTGATGTACCATGTTCATTGATGCAAAAACTCAATATTGTCAATGTGTCAATCTTCCCCAAATTCAATTTTTAATTTAAAGGCATTCCATTAAAAATATTCTATGTTTGAAATTGTACAAAGTTAAAATCTATATAAAATATGAAAAAATGGTGCAATAAGCATCAGTACAGCCCTCACCTCAATTTATCAACTGTTGGTAACAGTTGAATGTTAACCAATTGTTAACACCCTGTTAACACACACTTCTGTTTTCATCTCACACACTTCTGTTTCTGAACCATTTGAATGTAAGTTGCAGACATCTGTGGCACTTTGCCCCTAAATACATCAACACATATTTCCTAAGAATTAAGGCATTTTGACACAGCCATAGTATCAGTTTCACACTTAAGACAACAGCAACTGTATAATGCCACTGAAAACAGTGCTTTTTCGACTTTACCATGTATACAAGTCACCCAGGGATCTTGGGAAAGTGCAGATTCTGATTCAGCAGGCCTGAGATATGGGCTGAGGTTCTACATTCCTAACAAGCTCCTAGATGATGTGGATGCTGCTGGTCTACAGACCACACTTTGAGTTGCAAGGATCTACTAGACAGTCCATATGCAATTTTCCCTAATGAGCCCCCTAATGTCTTTTTGTAGTTATTTTTTATTTTTTCAATTAAAGATCCAATTTCACACATTTCAGTTGATTGCTGTGTATCACCAGTCTTTAAAAATCTAAAACAGTCACCCAGTATTTTCTTTCGTTGAAGAGTACAAGGCAATTGTTTAGTAGAACGTCCCATATTTTAGATTTCTTTGATGGTTTGTTCATGATTACATTTGGGTTAAACTGTTTGGCAAGAGCACAACTTAGCTGATGTTATGTACTTCCTACTGCAGCACAGCAGGACACACACACGTCAGATGTTGCTCTATTGTTATGTATTTCTACTTTAAAAAAATTTTCAGAACAGATTTACATTTACAGAAAAGTTGCAAAGATAGTATGAAGGGTTTTCACATGCATCGCACTCAGTTTCCCCCAATATCAACATCTTATGTTAGCATGGTAGCTTTGTTACAATTAATCAACCAACACTGACACATTATTATTAACAGAAATCCATACTTCGGCCAATCAGATTTCCTTAGTTTTAATCTAATGTCCTTTTTCTGTTCCAAGATTCCATCTGGGATGCCACAGAATGTCCCCTTAGACTCCATGGGGCTGTGACAGTTTCTCAGACTTTCCTTGTTTTCGATGACCTCGATATTTTTCAGGAGTACCTGTCAGGTATTTTGTCAAATGTTCTAACTTGGGATTTGTTTGATGCTTTCTCATGATTAGACTGAGATTATGAGGTTTGGAGAAGAAGACCACAGAGGGAAAATGCTATTCTCATTACATCATGTCGAAGGTACATGTTATCAACTTTCTCTGCTGAGAAGTTACTAATTTACCCCCCTTTCCATACTTTTCTCTTGGGAAGGAAGTCACTATGAATAGCCCTCACTTAAGAAGTAGAGAGGCAGAGTAGCTACATAAATTATTTAAAATTCCTCTACATGGGAGTCTATTCTCCTCCATTTATTCAATTATTTATTTATATCAGTATGTACGCAAAGGTATTTAGTTCATACTAAATACCTTTGTATTTAGGTATTTAGTTCATATAACTTTGGGTTATAATCTAGTACTATTTTATTTATTTTGTTGCTCAAATTGTTCCAGCTTTGACCAGTGGGCTTATTTTTTTGTGTGTGGAAATTTAAAAATGTATTCTAAATTTTGAGTAGAATTGCAAACAGCAATAACAGCAAAGAAAAATAAGATTAATGGTTTACAGAAATTAAGACATTTTTACAAAGCTACAATAATTAAACCAATGTGAGTGCAACTATAGAAAAACATACAACAGAAGAGTCCAGAAACAGACCCACACACATACTTCACTTAATTTATGACAAAGGGTCCACACCAATACAGTGGAGGAAGAAAGGGTCCATCTCATAAATACTGCTGGATCAACTGAATATACAAATGAACCCAAACAAAATTTTCACTTATTTCAAACTATGTACAAAATTCAATTCCAAATGAATCATAGATTAAATGTGAAAGGTGAAACAAGTAAAGCTTATTGAAGGAAACTGTCTTCATTTTGTGTTGCTGTAAAGGAATACCTGAGGCTTGGTAATTTATAAAGAAAAGAGGTGTGTTTGGCTCACAATTTTGCTGGCTGGGAGGTTCAAGATAGAGTATATGGTCAGGGCCCCAGGCTGCTTTCACTCATGGCAGAATGTGAAAGGGAGCCTATTGTGCACAGATCACATGGCAAGAGAGGAAGCAAGAATGGGGGGAGACTGTCAAGCTCTTTTTAATAATGAGCTCTCAGAAGAACTAATAGAGTGAGAACTTATTTACCCCTCCCTCCAAAGAGGGCATTAATCTGTCCATGAAGGATCCACTCTCATGACCCAAATACCTCTCATTATGCTCACTTCCAACACTGGGGATCAAATGTCAACATGAGATTTAGTGGGATCAAACTATATCCAAACTATAGCAATAACATAGGAGACTATTTTGATCTTGCCATCAAGCATCCATTAAAAAGAACATAAAAAGCACAACTTTAAATGAAAATACTGATAAATTGGACTTCATTAAAATTAAGACACTATTAGGAGAATGAAAAGGCAAGCTACAGAATGGGAAAAAGTATTTGCAATACTTATATCTGAGAAAGGACTTTTATTCAGAATACATACAGAACTACAAATTGAAATACTGTGTTTTGCATAATATGTGTGATAACAGAATATGTTTAGGAAAAAATATTAGAAGAATATTTGCCAAACTAAACTACTGATCATAGATCTCTCTGTGAGTTATGATTACAGAGGATTTCACATTATTTTTCTCCATTTGTTTTTGCAATGAAAATAGCTTTCTTATTTCCATCTGATTCTATAAATAATTTATGGTCATTTAAAAAAGCATTTGGACAATACAGGCAAATATGAAGAATAAAGTAAAAAGTGCTTGAAATTCTAGTACTCCCTCAATCTCTTGTCCACACTTTTATCATTTAAGAACACACACACATTTGTGTGTATGCATGTGGGGTTATTTATTGGCTAATGTCTTCTCTTCTTTTTTCCTTCTTTGTTCTGACTCTTGGTTGTTTTATTAGAGGCTCATTTCATGTAGTTTGTCCAAATCAGCATGTGGAATTTCTAAATTCTTCCATATAAGCAGATAGCTTTCTTTATATTATGAAATAATTTAAACATAAAGTATAGAAAATGACATAATGAACATTCAGGTACATATCCCAGCTTAAGAAATAAAACATTACACATAGAATTGATTCCTTCTATTCTCCCTTCCCAGTCTCTCCCCTCTCTTGCTCTAGAGAGGAAATTATTTTCATAAACTGGGTGTAGATTATTCCTATGCATATCTTCATACACTTATTACATATATGTATTCCTTAAATATATATGGAATATTTAACCATATATTTAAACTTTATATATGGTATTACATTGAACATATTCTTGGGCAACTTGCTGTCTTCGTTCAACATTATATGAGGTTTATCCTGTTGATACATGTAGTTCTGATCCATTTATATTAATGCCCAAGAAGTCTTTGGGAACGTAATATTTCTGTAGGTTATGATTGAGTTTAAAGTTAATTCTTGTATTTAATGAGATTTGTTTTCTGAAGCTGAAGCCGTGGAGCATGTTCATTGAGTGTTTACTGAGGACCCACTGTCAGCCAGGTACTAAGCAAGGCACTGGAGACACAATGATGAGCAAAACAGACCAAGTCTCTGCTCTTAAGGAGCTTACAGACTGGTTGCAAAGTAAGGGTCCGATATTGATCAAGTAATCATACGCATTTATTAACTACCCACTGTGTCAGTTGGGGTCTCCTTGAATTAAGGAGACAGACCTAAGAGTCTAGGGACACCAATGCAGCTAGGGTTTGCAGGACAGAGGATTGGAGAGGAGAGAAGTGCTGAGAGAACTTCACAGATCTGCTGAAGGTCCTTCTTGAGTATGAAGAAGAGCACTGATCCTAACCAAGTCCAGGGAAAGAACTCCAGAAAGGTACCTCAGTGCTCTCACAGGGCCAGGAATAGTGCCTATTCCCACCAGACAGACTGGAAAACCTTATAGTTCTTGAGGCATTGGGCAGAGTGCTCAGAGGTATCTTGCCTTGGGAGAGGAGAATAATTATCTTTAGACTGAGCACTGCTCTAATCTTGTTTAATAAATCTTAAAAGTAAGACACAAAAGGATCAAACTGTTCTCAGGTAACTTAAGTGCACTCCAGAACAAAAATCAAGAATATTAATAAGAATACAAAAATATCCAGCACCTAATAAGATCAAATTCACATGTCTGGTTTCCAATAAAAAATTACGAGGCATGCAAAGAAGCAGCAAAATCCAATCATAATAATGGAGAAAAATCAATCACTTGAAACTGACATAGATGTTAGAATTAGCAGACCAGAACATTAAAACAGGTATTATAGCTGTATTGCACATGTTCAGTAGTTATATAGAGGCATGGAAGATTTTTTAAAAAATCCAAATTGGACTTCTAGAAGTGAAAACTACAATGAGAAAATGAAAAATGCACTGGATGAGATTAACAGTAGATTAGACATTGCAGTAGAAAGAAAAATTTGAAAGCATAGCAATAGGAACTATCCATATGAAACACAGAAAAAAATTTTTTTTAAAAAAATGAACAAATGATCAGAATCTGTGTGACAACTTCAAGTGGCACAATCTACACATTATTGGAGTCCCCAAAGTAGAGGAAGTAGGGGCAGAAACAAGAAAAAAATATTCAAAGAAATAATGGCTGAGAGATTTCTAAATTTTATAAAAACTATAAACCCACATATCCAAGAAGCTCAACAAACACCAAACACAAGAAACATGAAGAAAACCATATCAAGGAACATTATAGTTCAAATTCTCAAAATCAATGATAAAGAGAACATCTTAAAAGAAGCTAAGGAAAAAAAGGACAAATTATATTCAGAAGAACAAAGATAAGAATGATATCACATTTCTTATCAGAAACAATGTAAGTAAGAAGACAGTAGGGCAACATCTTTAAATAATGGGGAAAAACTGTTAATCTAGAATTCTATACCCATTGAAAATATCTTTCAAAAACAAGAGTTTTTACTATTTCAGACAGGGCAAGAACACACCCTTTCACCATTTCTATTCAACGTTGTACTCAGGGTTTCACAATAAAGTAAGAATGCATCCAGATTGGAAACGAATAGATCATTCAGATTGGAAAGAAAGGAGTAAAGCTTTCTTTACTCACAGACAACATGATTGTCTAGTACAAAATCCAATGAAGACTCCTCTAACTATTAAAAGTGTTAAGTGAGTTTACTAAGATTGCAGAATGAAGATCAATATATAAAAATCAATTGCATATCTATACACTAGCAATGAATAATCAGAAATTAAATATTTTTAGAAATCACTTAATAGCATAAAAATCTAAAATATTTAGGAATAAATCTGACAAATATGTACAAGACATGTACACTGAAAACTCCAAAACATTGCTGAGATAAACTAAAGACCTAAATAAATGAAAAGAATATCTCGTTCATGTGTTGGAAGACCCAATATCCTTAAAATGTCATTTCTACCTGAACTGATCTATAGAGTCAATGCAATCCAATAAAAAAGTAACTGCCCCTTTTTTTGTGGAAACTGATAAACTGATTTAAAAATCCATGTGGAGGCCGGGTGTGGTGGCTCACGCCTGTAATCCTAGCACTCTGAGAGGCTGAGGCGGGCGGATCATTTGAGCTCAGGAGTTCGAGACCAGCCTGAGCAAGAACGAGACCCTCATCTCTACTAAAAATAGAAAGAAATTAGCTGGACAACGAAAAATATATATAGAAAAAATTAGCCCGGCATGGTGACACATGCCTGTAATCCCAGCTACTTGGAGGCTGAGGCAGGAGGATTGTTTGAGCCCAGGAGTTTGAGGTTGCTGTGAGCTAGGCTAATGCCACAGCACTCACTCTACCCTAGGCAACAAAGTGAGACTCTGTCTCAAAAAAAAAAAAAAAAAAAAATTACAAGGTATGCGAAGAAGCAGCAAAATCCAATCATAATAATGGAGAAAAATCAATCACTTGAAACTGACATAGATGTTAGAATTAGCAGACAAGAACATTAAAATAGATATTATAGCTGTATTGCATATGTTCAATTGTTAGGTAGAGGCATGGAAGGTTTTTTTAAAAATCCAAATTGGCCTAGCTCTCTGGGAGGCTGAGGCGGGCGGATCGTTTGAGCTCAGGAGTTCGAAACCAATCTGAGCAAGAGTGAGACCCCATCTCTACTATAAATAGAAAGAAATTAATTGGCCAACTAATATATATAGAAATAATTAGCCGGGCATGGTGGTACATGCCTGTAGTCCCAGCTACTTGGGAGGCTGAGGCAGAAGGATTGCTTGAGCCCAGGAGTTTGAGGTTGCTGTGAGCCAGGCTGACACCAAGGCACTCACTCTAGCCTGGGCAACAAAGTGAGACTCTGTCTCAAAAAAAAAAAAATACAAATTGGACTTCTAGAAATTAAAACTACAATGAGAAAATGAAAAATGCACTGGATTAGATTAACAGTAGATTAGACATTGCAGTAGAAAGAAAAATTTGAAAACATAACAATAGAAACTATCCATATGGAACACACAAAAAATAATTTTTTTAAAAAAAATGAACAGACCACCAGAAGCTGTGTGACAACTTCAAATGGCATAATCTACACGTTATTAGAGTCCCCTAAGTAGAGAAAGTAGGAGCACTCTAGCCTGGGCAACAGAGTGAGACTCTTTCAAAAAAAAAAAATCCATGTGGAAATGAAAATGAATTAGAATAGCCAAAACAACTTTCTAAAAGAAGAACAAGCCGGGCGCAGTGGCTCACGCCTGTAATCCTAGCTCTCTGGGAGGCTGAGGTGGGCGGATCGTTTGAGCTCAGGAGTTCGAGACCAGCCTGAGCAAGAGCGAGACCCCCATCTCTACTATAAATAGAAAGAAATTAATTGGCCAACTAATATATATAGAAAAAATTAGCTGGGCATGGTGGTGCATGCCTGTAGTCCCAGCTACTTGGGAGGCTGAGGCAGTAGGATCGCTTGAGCCCAGGAGTTTGAGGTTTCTGTGAGCTAGGCTGATGCCACGGCACTCACTCTAGCCTGGGCAATAAAGTGAGACTCTGTCTCAAAAAAATAAAAATAAAAATAAAAATAAAAGAAGAACAAAGTTGAGAGACTAACACTACTGGATTTCAGGACTTATATAAAGCTACAGTATTTACTACAGTGTGGCACTGGTGTAAAGATAAACAAATAGATCAATGGACCAGAATAGAGAGTCCACAGAGACTGTCATATACATATGTGTGTGTATACATGTCATATGTATATAACTGATTTTGCCAATGGTGTAAAGGCAACACTTTTGGAGAGGAGAAAGGATCACGTTTCCCACAAATAGTGTTGGAACAATTGAATATCCATATGCAAAAATGAAAAAGAAAAGAAAAACTTTGATCTATACTTTATACTATATACAAATATAAACTCAAAATGGATCATAGGCCTAAATGTAAAATCTAAAACTATATAATAAAATCTAAAACTATGTAAAATCTAAAACTATATAATTCTAGAAGAAAATATAAAAGAAAAATCTCTGATCTGGGGATAGGCGGAGATTCCTTGGAAGCCCTGACTTTCACCTCTGAGTAGTTTTTCCTTTTTTGCTTCTCCTTAGTGCTTTATACATGATATTCATTGAATTACATTGTGTGTTTATGTTTCTCCCCTCCACTGAGCATCCCTGGAGATAAGGTAGAGATCATATCTTAATCCTTTCAATGTTTTCAAAGTCCAATAAATGTTAATTACATGATGTCTCCAATGCCAAACTTAATCAGGAAGAAAATCTTTCCTAGGAGACCCCCCAGAATATTTCCCATATGTCTCATTTGCCAGAACCTAGCCATACGGTTACCCCTAAGCAAATCACTAGCAAAGGTTAATGGAATTACCATGATTTACTTGGACAAATATGTTTTACTCTTTGGGTATGGGCTCACCTGCCCCAAGGAGGTATGACTGTTGAGTAGCCTGGATTCAGAGGCTGCCACAGAGAGCCCGACAGAAGTGTGGTGATGGTGGAGTTGGTGACACTAACCAGGCTGCTTCATTTTCCACTGTGAAGACATAATTGACAAATAATATTATCTTATGTTTAGGTTTTAGGAAGAAAAACTGTAAGATATCAGTTTATTCAAAAATAAAAAGAGGCTGGGCATGGTGGCTCACACCTGTAATTCCAGCGCTTTGGCAGGCTGAGAAAGGAGGATTGCTTGAAGATAGGAGTTTGAGACCAGCCTGGGCAACATAGTGAGACCCTATATCTTTAAAAAAAAAACCATTTTTTAAAGTAAATAAAAGAAAAACACAGCCCCATAACAGTAAGAAGAGTGAAAGCATACATCTTAAATAGCAATACTTTGCACTGAGCTTTTTATAGCTATTTAGACAATGCATCTATAGAAAAAAAGCTTTGTAAGCTTTACTGCTGAATCATTTACATCAATTCATATAATTTTGAATATTCATTAATTTTCACAACAGCCATTGTTTTAGAAACTTATATAAACATTCTTTCTAAACATTAAAACTAACTCAAGCATAAGTATCTTTACTGTAAATGTTAGAAGCAGAAAAAAAAATCTAACCAGGGTTGTGGGTACTAGGAGTTTGTATTTTCTCTGTAAATACAGGAGGTTAGAATAAATAG
This sequence comes from Mirza zaza, assembly GCA_008750895.1. Classification (NCBI taxonomy): domain Eukaryota; kingdom Metazoa; phylum Chordata; class Mammalia; order Primates; family Cheirogaleidae; genus Mirza; species Mirza zaza. The sequence continues at coordinate 28,412 of VSMD01098001.1, forward strand.
AGTGCAAGAAAAAAATGTGTAAATGTTGAGAGTTGTTTCTAGCCTAACAAATCTGGCCAGCGAGTGCTTTGCTGAGAAAAATTAGCTTCCTTTCTTAAAGGGGAAATTCATATTTCTGATTTTATGTGTTTTTCTTGGTTTGTTGGTTTGTTTTGTACTGCTAAAGATGGTCTTATATTTTTCTTCCACATTCTGAATCTTAGGCACCACCTTGACCACTTCAGGAAATGGAAGCACTAGAAGCAACTTCTCAGTCCAGAGCACATGAAAGGACAGTTCTCAGGTCTGGGAACGAGAAATGAGTCGAAGAGGAGACTATGGAGCTCCTTTTTCAGCCCCTCTGCTCAGCCCTACAGTGATGTTTGCCTTTAGAGACCTGAGAAACACTGTGGGTAATTCATACTTGGTTGCTCTTCCTCCCGTCCACATGTCAAAGAAAAATCTCTTAGCTCTAAGACTGAACTCTCTGGCTACCTAGTTCCCCTCAGTCTAGAAACTTCCAGATGGGTCAAAACTGCCATTAGATCCATTCCAGCTGATCCATGAAGTTTGATTGACCTGAGCAGTGTCAGTAATCAGAAGTGCTGACCTCACAACGGGCTCTGCATGCAGCCACATTCCTAGGGTCCTGTACCCTTGGGACCAAAGAGTCAGCAGTAGGTGGGATTTGTGGCATCAGTTGTCTCTATGGAGTTGGAAGAAGACACAACCTCAAGAAGGGATACCAGGAGAGCCTTTCCAGCCTTAGTGGCCATGAAGACAGGGCAGTGCTACCTGAGGATGGACATTGGAGGATGAAGGTGGTATTTCTGAGGACCATGCCCCTCTGTGGGCCCCAGTGCCACGAGACACCTGGAGCGGCAGGACTTCAGGGGTGGACTGTGTGCTGGACTCTTCTCCAGGGCAGCAGAGTCTGAAAGGCCAGAGCTCATCACTTATCAGTTCTGTTCACCAATCACCCAGCACAAGGCAAAGGTAGACAGACTATGTCATTTTCTCCAAGTGCTTAGAGAGCATCATTGTAGCTATTTTGTCCCCCAAAACTCTGAGGCTTAAAGATATAGTACTGTAAGATCTTGGGTGCAGGAGGAAAGATGGGCTGGATTCTGAATCTGGAAGGCTCTGGGCAAGTGTAGTTGTTTGTAATTGTTATCTACAGTGAGGAAGTAACAACTATCCTAAATTTTCTATGTACTCAAAGGCTCATAACAATAACTTACAATATTTGCATAATCTAGATGTTAAGATGAAATAATTCTGTCATTTCAGAGAAAAATAAAATTATATTGAGGGTTCTAGCTTACATTCTGTGGAAAATCTAATGTCCAAAGCCCCACCCCCAATCTCTGCCAATTCTCTGTAACTTGGGCTCTGAACTCATTTTTTTTGAGACAGTCTCACTCTGTTGCCCAGGCTAGAGTGCCGTGCTGTCAGCCTAGCTCACAGCAACCTCAAACTCCTGGGCTCAAGAGATCCTTCTGCCTCAGGCTCCCAAGTAGCTGGGACTACAGGCATGTGCCACCATGCCTGGCTAATTTTTTGTGTGCATTTTTACTTGTCCAGCTAATTTCTTTCTATTTTTAGTAGAGACGGGGGTCTCACTCTTGCTCAGGCTGGTCTCGAACTCCTGAGCTCAAGTAATCCTCCCACCTTGGCCACCCAGAGTGCTAGGATTACAGGTGTGAGACAATGCGCCTGGCCTTGAACTCCAGTTTTTAACCTGCTCTTGGCCTTAAACGCAACTCTCCTGCTGAGACTGCCTCTTCGTTTTCTCTGTTTTAATGCCTTTCCAGATGTATAGCCACCACTGCTGCCAGCTAAATGCAAACGCTTCTTATAGACTTCGCTTCTTATAGACTTCTGGCTTCCTCGTTGTATGGGGAGCTGAGGGAGAAAATCAGACTAATCTTCAGCGGAATTCTGAGGGTTTGCCTACCAGCCCAAGGGAAATACAGGAGGTGGGGGTTTGTCTTTGTTCCTGTAATCTCTGTTTATGTGCTCTCCTCTTCTTCCTCCCCCCCTACCAGAAGAGTTGCAATGGGTATGGGTGTGGGTGTCCTTGGCGGACAGTAAGGAGGACACAAGGGCAGCTTGGCATCATAAATCATTTGGGGCCAACAGTTCTTGCTTTCTCCTCTTATTCACCAACTTGTGGAAATTTTAAAATAGCTTCCAAGAGCAGAAAAACTCACTTTGTAAGTGTATGTCTGATTCCTTCTGCCTTATACATAGAGCAACTATTTTTGAAATAAAGTAGTATTTGCTACTTTTGTCTACTGCTTCTGGAGTAGGATGCTCACTTCTGGTTATACAAGTTAAGTGCAGGGAAGGGTGGGATGAGACTCTTGGAATATAAGTAAAGGAATTCCAGGAGCAGGGGGCAGGTGACAAAGCAACCAATGGATGCTCCAAAACATCATCCCACCACACAGGGATACAAAAGATAGATGGTTTTTAGTTTTTGTTTTTAGTTTAAAAAGAATATTGTGCTAATACACTTAAAAATATTTGTATAATGGATAATTTTATGGGAAATATAAATTTAGAATCTAAATCCAGAAGAGGAAGAATACATTGTGTGTATTTGAAAATGGGTCAAAGTTCTATCTCCAGAAAGGAATGAGACTTATATTGTGTGACAGTGCAAAACACTAGTCAAGGAGAGCATTAAACAGAACACAATGCCCAGAAATGTGTATGTGTGTATGTGTGTAAATGACATCTAAAATATGACATTTTAGATAAGTGCTAAAAGGATGAATTATTATTCATGTGGTACAGATGGTTAATTCTTAGAAAACAAACTTAGAGTTTTATCTTATAAAATATAACTAAATAAATGTCTACTAGCTTAAATATCCAAATGAAGAAACAAAATCATATTTTGGTTCTCAGCAATGGTAGAATAGTTTATGTCAAATTAACCTTCCTGATTATTATAATTATAAATTCTAGATACAATTTAATACAGCTGTTTGAAGACCTTGGAAAGAGACAAAAATTGAGCAGAAATGAAGGGGAACTCAAACCTTGAAAGAAGCGCATCGTGCTGGGTGAGATCCACATTTCCTTGGTGTTTCTTTTGAAAACACTTCCCAGTTCAGTGGTGCGTGATAGATAGATCTTGAGCAGAAAGCAACAGTTTTACTGGGCTAAGAAGTCACAGGTTGGAAGGAAGGGTGCCTGAAAGTATAGGAGACTCAATGAGAAGAAGTTGTGGAGCAGAACTGGAAGGAGAAAGGCATCAGCAGAATCTAAACCCCGAGAGGCTTGGAGACCAGCGACAAAGGTAGGTGGAGCGATTAAATTTCCCCTCCCTTGCATCTCGGACTGCTGTTGGGCTCCTGAGCTGGTACAGAGACCTGCTAACACCAGCTCAGAGACGCTGCCATCAGTGAGCAGTGAGCCTCTTGAGGACAAGGCACCAGGCTCCCAGCTCCCTCAGGGCACCTCCTGCCCTGCAGACCTGAGGCGATGGAAGTGCCATATTGATTCATTCTCTCCTTCTCCTCCCCTACCCATGGCTGCCAAGAAAGACAATTTAGCCACCACCCTGGGGCATCCACAGGGAATGGGACCTTACTTTTTGGGTCCCTGCAGCGGACCAGGGGGTACCCAGACCGTGAGCTGCCTACCCACCAGCCCTCCCGGGTGCTGCTTGCCTAGTGACTCCAGCAGAGCAGGGCAAATCCTGAGGCGGAGAGACATTGATCCAGCTTGGGCACCCCGTGGGTGACTTGAGGCCAGCACTCTTCTCCCTGGTAGGGTTAAGGATTGACCTCCAGGGCCCTGGGGACAGGCCTGCGTGCCAGATCCTGTACATCCAGGTCTCGATCGCATTGCCCAGGGGCACAGAGGGGATATTTGTGAACTAGTCTACCGAGGTGTATATGCCTTCATGGGCAGATCTGAGTGGGTCCTGAAGGCACACACACAGACTGAGGTGCCCTGAGGAAGAGGGAATTCTGTCAGCTGACTGTCTTTGAACTCAGCTAAAGCATCAATTCTTCCCTGGGTCTCCAGCCTGCTGGCCTATCCAGGAGATGTTGGACTTGTCAGCTGCCACAACCATGTGTGCCGATCCTTTAAATGAATCTCTCTGTCTTTCTGTGTCTCTGTCTCTCTCTCTATATATACACACACATGCACATGCACAAGCAGCTATACATACAGACAGGCCCCAATTCACAATGATTCTACTTACAATTTGTTGACTTTACAATGGTACAGAAGCAATACATATTCAGTAGAAACTGTACTTCAGGTACTCATACAACTATTCCGTTTTTTACTTGCAATATAGTATTCAATACATGGCATGACATATTTGGCACTTTATCATAAAATTGGCTTTGTATTAGGTGATTTTTGTTCAACTGTAGGCTAATGTATGTGTTCTGAGCATGTTTAAGGCAGGTTAGGCTAAGGTATGATGTTTGGTAGGTTAGGTGTATTAAATGCATTTTCTTTTTATTTTTTCTTTTTTTTTTTGAGACAGAGTCTTGCTTTGTTGCCCAGGCTAGAGTGACTGCCGTGGCCTCAGCCTAGCTCACAGCAACCTCAAACTCCTGGGCACAAGCAATCCTGCTGCCTCAGCCTCCCAAGTAGCTGGGACTACAGGCATGCGCCACCATGCCCGGCTAATTTTTTCTATATATATTAGTTGGCCAATTAATTTCTTTCTATTTATAATGGAGACGGGGTCTCGCTCTCGCTCAGGCTGGTTTCGAACTCCTGACCTTGAGCGATCCACCCACCTCAGCCTCCCAGAGTGCTAGGATTACAGGCGTGAACCACCGCATCTGGCCTAAATGCATTTTCGACTTATGATATTTTCAACTTATAGAGGACTTATTGAGTTGTAATCCCCTTGTAAATTGAGGAGCATCTGTATGTAGATGTGCATGTCTCTGTGCATATATATTAATACATGTGTGTATTTTAAATTGATTCTGTTAGTCTGTAGAAATGACTAATACACATGTTGTATTTCTTGGTTTCCCATCCGTTGTCCTTTTAACTTTGTTAGTAGGTTTATCTCTGTGTTGTGATTGTTTGACTTTTCTCCTTTGGATGTAACCCACAAAGGAAGATCCTGCAGATTACTTTCCTGCAGAAGAAAGTCAGCTCTCGATTCCTGAGCTAGACCAAGGCCAAGATTAACTTCCAGGGCCTGAGCCCTGGGGGTGCAGAATCATGACTCTGAAAGAGGCCGTAGTTTCTGGAGGATACAAGACAGACTCAGCGGATAGGACTGCTATGGTCTGAATGTGATCCCCAAAATTCGTGTGTTAGAAACTTAATCCCTAATGCAATAGTGTTGCGAGGTGGGGCCTGATGGGAGGTATCTAGGACATGAGGGCTCCAATCCACAGAATGGATTGATGCCACTATAAAAAGGGCTTTCAGAAGTGGGTTTGTCCCCTTCTGCCTTCTGCCATGTGAGGATACAGTGTTCTTTCTCCACAGATGAGGCAGAAACAAGGTGTCACCTTGGAACCAGAGGCTGAACCTGCCAGTGCCTTGATTTTGGCCTTTCAAGGCTCCAGAACTGTGAGAAATAAGTTTTGGTTCTTTAAAAAATTACCCAGTCAGTAGTATTCTGTTACAGCAGCACAAAAAGGGCTGAGACCCAAGGGCTGGACCAGGTGTTGGTATTGACACTCTCGTAACTATTATAGGACAGGTTTAACACTGAGGGCAGTGAATAACTTTGAAGGGATGTGCACAAATTAAAAAAGGGGTACATTATCGATATAAGCAGATGTTCATTATCAATTTAAGCAGATGACTAAACTGAAAAAGGTTTAGTCTGCCTTTTTCCTTCATTTTCTTATCCCTGGACCCTGAGAAGCAAAGTCCTCTTACCATTTGGGCTCATGACTTTCAGTGACAATTTCTGAGATGATTAGCTTCTTTCTAACTAGTTTTCTGTAGAGTTCCTATGAGTAAAAATTCTCATGTCATTCCAGCTAGAGCGTAGTACTAAAATAAGAAATGTTCTTTTTCTCACTTTTTCCTTACGTTTTCTTGAGTCTTTCTGCAAGCTCTTTTAGTTATGTGGCACAAAAATGTTTCTGAAAATGTGGCAACCTGTGAATCTTCCCCTTAAATATATAGAAATATATATATATATATAAATTATAGAAATATGAACTAAACAGAGGAGTGGGCAATTCACAGAGAAGGAAACTGAAACAGTAAATAAAAATATAAAAGATGCTCAAACTGCTAGTAACTACGGAAAATAAAATTAAAACTAATTTATGTATCTTTTCCCACTAATCAGAATGACAAAAATTTAAAATGTTGCTATTTTAAATGTAGGCAAAACATAGCAATTATGAGCTACAAATTAATACAGTGTTTTTTGAAAATAATTTGACATCCATTAAAATTTTAATAGTTTCTACCCTTTAATCTTCAGCAGGAACCATCCATTGGGAATTGGCAACATCCTGTCTCATGGCAGAATGGGGGTAGTCAAAGAGAGAAGAAAAGGACACCCACATTAATCTTTGTTATGGACTGAATCGTATCCCCACAAAGTTGATATGTTGAAGTCCTAATCCCTAGTACCTCCGAATGTTACTGAATTTGGAGGTAAAGTTTTTAAAGAGACAATTAAGATGAAATGAGGCCAATGAGAGTAGACCCTAGTCCAAAATGGATGGTGTCTTTATAAGAAGAGATCAGAATACAGACATGAACAGAGGGAAGACCATGGGGAGATACAGGGAGAAGACAGCTATCCATAAGCAAAGGAGAGAGACCCTCAGAGTGAAACCAAACCTGCTGACTGGTCTTGGACTTCTAGCTTCCAGAACAGCGAGGAAATAAATGTCTATTGTTTAAGCCACCCACTCTGTGGTATTTGTTACAGCAGCCCTAGTAAACTAATATATTTCGAATTGTTAATTATGTCATGTTCTCCCATCAGCAAAGATTTGCCTTCCAGTGTAATGAATATACTCTCATATAGCAGTTCCAAACTCTGAATTTGAAGATAGTCCCAGAAGGAGATTAGAAAGAGTGTGGTGCTTAAAAAAGAAAAGTTTAAAGAAATAATAGCTAAAAATTTCACAAATTTGACCAAAGATATAAACCTATAGATTCAAGAAAGTAAGAAAACCCTCAATAGAAAAATTAAAAAACAAAGAAGCAACACTCAGGCACATCATAAGCCAACTGCTGTAAACTAACAGCAAAGAAAAAAATCTTAAAATCAGCCAGAAGAAAATAACATATTACCTAGAGGGGACAACTCAAGTCAGAAAATGTGGAGCCAGAAGGAAGTGACACATCATTTTTAAAGTGCTGAAGGGAAAAAACCATCAACCCGGAATTCTATATTCGTAAAAATATAGAATGAATGAAGGTAAAATAAAGACATTCTCAGATGCAGGAAAAGTAAGAGAGTGCAGAGCGAGCAGCGGATCTGTTCTGAAAGAACTGCTAAAGGATGTCCTTCAGGCTGAAGAGAACTGATCCAAGAAGGAGACTAACATCAGAAATGAAGTAAGGGCAACAGAAGTGACTGATGCTGGGTAAATATAATAGACCATTTTTCTCTTGAGTTCTTTAAAAATATGTTGGATAGTTGAAAGCATAAGTCATAACATTGGCAGGATTTCAATGTATGTACAAACAATATATGACAACTATAGCATAAAGTAGGGAGGGAAAAGGGTCCTATAAAGTGGTAAGTTTTCTATATTCCAATTAAAGTGGTAAAATAATGATTCTAAGCAGACAGTGATAAGTTATGTATTTTTTAATCCCTGGAGAAATCACCAAAAAAACTGTACAAAAAGATAAATCAAAATCACAACTGGTAAATTAAAATGTAACATTTTAAAAATATTCAAACAACTCAAAAGAAGGCAAGAAAGAGAAACAGGGGCAAAACACAGAGGGAACACATAAAAACAAATTTATAAAATGGCTTACCTAACTCCAAATATGTCAGTACTGTAATTATATTAAAAAGAATCATGGCCAGGCATAGTGGCTCACGCCTGTATTCATAGCACTCTGGGAGGCCGAGGTGGGAGGATGGCTTAAGGTCAGGAGTTTGAAACTAGCCTGAGCAAGACAGACACCCCGTCTCTACTAAAAAAATAGAAAGAAATTAATTGGCCAACTAAAAATATATGGAAAAAAAATTAGCCAGGCATGGTGGCGCATGCCTGTAGTCTCAGCTACTCGGGAGGCTAAGGCAGGAGGATCTCTTGAGCCCAGGAGTTTGAGGTTGCTGTGAGCTAGGCTGATGCCACAGCACTCTAGCCCGGGCAACAGAGTGAGACTTTGTCTCAAAAAAAAAAAAAAATCAGCTACATCAACATGTACTGATGTAGAAAAATCTCTATGACATATTGTTATGTAAAAATCAAGTTATAGAACAAAACACCCATTTAATACCAAGTTAAGCTTTTAATTTATTTTTATATGTTCATATACACTTGATTTCCAGCTCAATGTAAATGTATTAGGAAAGATCTGGAAGTACACTGAAAGTTAAAATAGTTCCTGAAATGTCACTGGAATTAGACAGAAGAAACAGTGTCAAGAGGAACTTTTTCCTGTATGATTTTAATTTTTATGACAAGAATGTATTTATGTGTTACTTTGTCATTAAAAATAAATGAAATCAAATTACTTTTAAAAGAACATATTGTTCACAGTGTGCTGATGATACTACCATCTGGGAATTAGACATTTTTAGATCCCCTGACTTGACAGAGTACCTAACTGTTTTCAGCAGAGTTTGTCAGATGAAGTTAGTGTTTTATCTGTTTCCTATCTGTACCATTTATCTTCTACTCCCATTTTTCCTCCCATTCCCAAATTTAATAGCTCAAAGTCCATAGATTACATTAGGGTCGTTCTTGGTGTTGTGTATTCTATAGATTTCCTAAATGTATAACAACACATATTTATCATTAAATTACTGGCAAACCTCGCTTTGTTGCTCTTCCCTTTATTGCACTTTGCAGATACTGTGTTTTTTACAAATTGGAGGTTTGTGTCTACCCTGTGTCTAGCAAATTTATTTGCTCCATTTGTCCAACAGCATGTGCTCACTTCGTGTCTCTGTGTCACATTTTGGTGATTCTCATAATATTTCAAATTTTTTTCATTCTCATTTTATGTGTTATAGTGAACTGTGATCAGCGATCTTTTATGTTACTGTCGCAATTGTTTAGAGGCACCACAAACCACACTCATAGAAGACAGCAAACTTAATCAATAAATGTTGTGTGTGTACTGACTGGTCCACTCATCGGCCATTCCCCTGTCTCTCTCCTTCCCCTCAGACCTCTCTATTCTCTGAGACATAGTAATATCAAAATTAGGTCAATTAATAACCCTGCAATGGTCTCTAAGTGTTCAAGTGAAACATTTGAAGAGTTGAAAGGAAGAGTTGCATATCTCTCACTTTAAATCAAAAGCTAGAAATGATTAAGCTTAGTTAGGAAGGCATGTCAAAAGCCAAGACAGCCTGAAAGCTAGACCTCTTATGCCAAATAGTTAGCCAATTTGTAAATGCAAAGGAAAAGTTCTTTTCCTTTAGAAGGAAATTAAAAGTGCTACTACACTGAACACACAAATGGTAAGAAAGTAAAACAGCCCTATTGCTGATGTAGAGAAAGTTTCAGTGGTCTGGATAGAAGATCAAAGCAGCCACAACGCTCCCTTAAGCCAAAGCCTAATCCAGGGCAAAGCCCTAACTCCCTTCAATTCGATAAAGGCTGAGAGACGTGAGGAAGCTGCAGAAGAAAAGTTGGAAGCTGACAGAGGTTGGTTCATGAGGTTTAAGGAAAAAGCCATCTCCATAACTTAAAAGTGCAAGGTGAGGCAGCAAGTTATGATGTAGAAGCTGCCGCAAGTTATCCAGAAGATCTAGCTAAGATCACTGATGAAGTTGGCTACATTAAACAGATTTTCAATATAGATGAAAACAGTTTTCTATTGGAAGACGCCATCTAGGACTTTCATAGCTAAAGAGGAGAAGTCAATGCCTGGCTCCAAAGCTTCAAAGGAGAGGATGACTTTCTCATGAGGGGCTAATGCAGCTGTGACTTTAAGTGGAAGCCAGTGCTCATCTACCATTCTGAAAATCCTAGGATGCTTAAGAATGATGCTATATCTATTCTGCCTGTGCTCTATAAATGGCACAGCAAAGCCTAGATAACAGTACTTCTGTTTATAGTTTGGTTTACTGAATATTTTAAACTTATTATTGATGTCTACTGCTCAGAAAAAAAAGATTCCTTTCAAAATATTACTGCTTATTGACAGTGCACCTGGTCACTCAAGAGCTCTAATGGAGATGAACGAGAAGATGAATGTTGTTTTCCTGCCTGCTGGCACAACATCCATTCTGCATCCCATGGGTCAAGAAGTAATTTTGACTTTTAAGTCTTATTAGTTAAGAAGTATGTTTCCCAGGCTACAGCTGCCATAAGCAGCAATTCTTCTGACGGATCTGGGCAAAATATAATTGAAAATCTCAGGAAAGAATCCACCATTCTAGATGCCGTTAAGAACCTGTGTGATTCATGGGAGGAAGTCAAACTATCAACATTAACAGGAGTTTGGAAGAAGTTGATTCCAATCCTCATGGATGACTTTGAGGGGTTCAAGACTTCAGTGGAGGGAAGTAACTACAGATGTGGTGGGAAAAGTAAGAGAACTAGAGTTGGAGCTAAAGATATGACTGAATTCCTAAAATTTTATAATAAAAACTTAACAGATAAGGAATTGCTTCTTATAGATGAGCAAACAAAAGGTTTCTTGAGATGGAACGTATTCCTGCTGAAGATGCTATGAACATTGTTGAAATGACAACAAAGGATTTAGAATATTACATAAACTTAGTTGATTAAGTAGTAGTAGGATTGGAGAGGTTTTACTCCAATTTTGGATGAAGGTCTACTGAGGGTAAAATGCTATCAAAGAATATCCGATGCTACAGAGAAATTCTTTCATGGAAGGAAGAGTCAATCAATGCAGCAAACTTCATTGTTGTCTTATTTGAAGAAATTGCCACAGCCACCCCAACCTTCAGCAAACACCACCCTGATCAGTTTGCAGCCATCAGCATCAAGGCAAGATCCTCCACCAGCAAAGATTATGACTTGCTAAAGGCTCAGATGCTCATTAGCATGTTTTTAGCATTAAAGTATTTTTTAATTAAAGTATGTACGTTGTCTTTTTTAGACATAATGCTATTACACACTTAATAGACTATAGTATAGTGTAAATATAACTTTTATATGCCCTGGGAAACCAAAAAAAATTCATGTTACTTAATTTATGGTGATATTTGCTTTCTTGCAGTGGTCTGGAACTGCACAGCCAGTATCTCTGAGATGTGTTTCTGCATAAACTGCAACTTCTTTTGGTTTTTTCATGCTTGACAGAGTAATGTGCCCAGTATTTTGAAGATTTCCTTTCTATTTTGGACAATTTTGTTCTAAAAAAGGTTATTCCTGGAAAGTCATTTAGGAGCTATCACTGCATCTACAGTCAACTAAGAAAAGAGCAGTTTACTTCTTTCAGGAACACGAAGTGTGCACAATTTGGCAGGTGGTAAGTATATGGGCTCATACTTTCCTGCTAGCATAACACTGCTTGAAAGCATTTTGGGGTCATTTCATCCAGTTCTAATCACTTCAAGGTTTGGGCTTTCTGATCCCTGAGATTGCCCTGACCTTCCTGCAAGTTCACCCTGATATTCATTCAAAGACAAGAAACGTAAATAAAGAGTCAGAGACTCTGGTGTGGAAGGTGGTTTTAGATCATCTTTAAACCCTGACTGAGTTTTATTCTCTAGTTGTTTTGACTGTCCAAAGCTTGTCCCCTAGGGGATTTCTCAGGAAGGGCTTGTGAGAGCAGCAGTCTCCAGTTCTTGTGTATCACGCCAGTGTCTGCCCCTCTGTCCATGGACACCTCCCTCGGTGGGGAAGACACAAGGCCTGAGGTAGGAAGCTTTCTCTGTGTACCGGAACCGTCCACCAAAGATGCCTGTGACCCCTGTGGGCCACGGGGATACAGGGAAGGCAGGCACTCACAGGTCTGCCACTGCCCCTGACTTTCAGTTGCCAGGGGTTTAAAGTCACCGTGTGAGAGACAGAGCTACTTCCATGGCACCTGTCTGTGGGAGGCTGAGCTGTGTGGATGCGGGTGGACCTGAAGCAGTCTTTCAGGACAGGCTCTGAGGGAAGAAGGAGGGAAGAAGGAGGACCCTGGGGGCTGGTCCTTCCCCTCAGACATGGGTTCCTGCTGACCGCCCCCTGTTGTGCAAACAGACTGAGGTTCGATTTCTGCTCATGGACTAGCTCTGTGTTCTCAGAGCAAGTTCCTTAAATCACTCTAAGTCTTGGCTTCCTCAGCTGTAGAATTAAAGATGATAAACGTCAGCATCACAGAGATGTCTAGGAGAAACTCCACGTGAAAGCATTTAGTAGCATGTTCAAAAAGCCATTTTCCTTTCCTTCCTTCCCGCGCTCTGTCTGCCTAACTTTAGCTCTTTTCTTTTTTCTAAGACTGCCAACCACACATTTCGTTTTATGGCAGAACTGACATTATTGCAGGTGGTTGTAACGATAGTTTCATACCACAAGCCCTCTTTTCTGATGTTCTTTATTATTGCTGGTAGTGAAGTTTTTTTTTTTAATTTCAGAATATTACGGGGGTACACATGTTTTGGTTATATAATTTGCTTTTGTACAGTTTGAGTCATTAAAAGTGTGCCCTTCGCCCAGATGGTGTACCTTGTACCTGTTAGGTGTTAATTTACCCATCCCCTCCTTCCCCCTCTCACCTGCTTGATTTCTATTGAGTTTTACCTCCATATGTCCACATGAGTGTGACAGTGAAGAGTTTGAACCAAAGTGTGTATTTGGAGCACAAACTCTTCACCAACAATGTATTGTAGCGCGGTGGCCCCAGGGCCACACAAGGCTCCCGCGTGGAGGAGCAAGCCAGTTCTCTGCCCTCCTGCCCCTCAGAGGTGGGGGGAGTAGCCGGCAACCACGATGTTCTCCCCAGTGATGTAGCTGGCGTCTGGAGAGCACAGGAAGGACACGAGCCCGGCACACTCCCTGGGCTGCCCCACTCTGCAGGGAAAGAAGAGGTGGGGCTGAGACTGAAGGCACCTTCCCCATGAGCCCTGGGGACCCTGGAAAGTCAAGACCCCTGTGGAGATGAGCGAAGGGTTGCAGGTGAAGAGATGTGGGCCTGAGTGAGTCGTCAGATCCCAGAGAGGGGAATAGGTAACAGCCTGCAAGGGATAGTGTCTGGTCTTTTATCCTTCACGAACGTTCTACGGTCTTATTATTCCAGATCCACCAGGGACATTGCCTCACCACAACCTACCTCTGTACATTATGGAGTCCCTTCAGATGGTTCTCTACGTCTGGGTCCTTAATAATCTAAACAAAAGGTCAAAGGTTAGTGCTGCTTGTACAGGTGGAGTCACATGGGCTCTGCATCATGCAGGCCTATATCTTTGTGGAAGGGCTGCTGGTGGACGCTCTGGCTCGCCCCTGACACACCACGGATTCTGATCTCAAAGGCTATGGGACAGAGTATCAGAGCAGGAGTCCACAGGTCCAGGTCTGAGAGCCCAGGTCTCTGTGGGGCATGGCCTGGAAGGAGAAGGCAGCCCAGTGCTCAGCGGGGTGGAAACAGAAGCTGCCCTTGATCCTCACCACTTGGCTGAAGTTTGTATCGATGACTCCTGGTACCAGGCAGTTCACCCGAATGTTCTTTGGTGCCAGCTCCACTGCAAGGGTCTTGGTGAGGCCCAGCAGGGCTGTTTTACTGACATTATAGGCCCCAAGACTCTGTGGAGAAAGAGGGGAAAAGATAATAGACTAGAATTGGAGCCAAAGGAGAGTCACTTGGAGAACCCAGGAAATCCGTCCCAATAACACCTCCAGATCAAGTCTGAGAGACAGTGCCCAAAAAAGATGGCAAGAGGCTCCCATTAAGTGCATTTATGTAAAAGGCAAGACCTGTGACACACATTGATCCTTTCTGCATGGGAGTACTCCTGAGGGAGCAATTGTCAAGATATGGATATTTCCATGCACCCCATGTTCCAGATGAAGTGGGAGAGAGTTTCCTCTTACCTCACCTGGAGCCACAGGCAGTCATACTTACAACAACTGGGGTATAGGCTACAATTGAGGAGACCAGGACCACCGAACCTTGCCTGGGAAGATAAAGATAGGGAGGTGAGTGAGCTGAAGACAGTTATCTTAAGTGTGTATGGAAGAGGGGTGGAGGACTGTGCTGGTGAGCAAGAATAGCTTGGGCCTGGTGGAGGTACTGATCTCCATTTTCTTTGAGGTCTTCACTTATGTTTCTCAAATTATATTGCCAGAGAAGCCATCTATGTTTGGATTTGGTTTTTGCAGGAAAAGTTCTGAATACAGATTACATTTATTTAATAGTTATTAAATTGGGCCAGTCAGGTTTTCTACCTATTCTTGAGTCAGTTTTGGTAAGTTGTATAATTTTTTTAAATGTGTCAATTTCATTACAATTTCAGTATAAACATAACTTTGGCATATAGATTTCTCTATGGCATTATGATTCTCTTAGTGCCTTTTTATTGTCTTTAGGATCTCTAGTAACATCTTTTGTTTTGATACTGGTTATTTGGGCCTTTCCTCTTTTTTTCCTGATCAGTCCCACCAGAAATTTGCCAAAAGCATTAGTGTTTTGCTTTTTTAAAATAAATGCTTGGTTTTCTTGATCTGTGTGTCATTTTTTCTTTTTAATTGATTTCTGCTCTATATTATAATCTTTTCTTTCTTCTTTCTGTGCATTTACTTTTTCCCCTGCACATTCTAGTTTTGCTTTTATTTAATATTGACAATATAGTACTCAGGTAACCACTATTGTTTATAATCCAGAAAGGTATGCTTTTACTTCAATGTCTGTAACAGGGGACTAAAATGTGCATTTTAAATGCAGCAGTTGAGCTGAGTACGTTTTGTGTGATGTACTGAGGTTTATCTGTCCTTTTTCTAATCCTTGATTCCTAGCCTTTCCTAGAACCATAACTTTCTTAGAACTCTTTCTATAAATGAATTTCCTTGAATTCAGTCGAGAAATGAAAATCTTGATAAAACATCTCATTCTTGTCTAAAGTAATCAGATTTAAAATTTTTAATTTGATTAAAAATTCTAGCTTGAGAATCTTTATATTTTAACTGCAATTCCCGATATACTGGGAATAATGTCTAATATCCAATTTTATGCTTTTTAAAAAATTATTTGCTTTGTTTTTTTTTTTTTTTTTTGATTTTTCATTTCCACTTCCCTCTCCATTGGTTTGAAAATGTACTGCATACTCTGTTGTCATTCTTGTAGCTGTCACTCTAGAAAATAAAATAGGACTGTTTAACTTACCAAACTTCAAAATTAATATTCTTACCCTCTCTCTAATAACATGAAAATCTTACAACATTTTAACTCCATTTCTATCTTCCTGATTTGATTTTTTTACATATATTAATTTTTTAACTCCACAAAACATCGTTATTGATTTTTACAATAACTATTTAAATTTGTTCATGTTACCATATTCTGCATTTTTCATTCTCACTTTCATCTTAGATTTTCCATATGAGATCATTTTTTTCCTTCTGTCTGGAATACATCACTTAGAATTTCCTTTAGTGAAGGTCTTCTGGTAGCAAACTTTGTTTTTATTTGTATGAAAATGTTATAAATTTGCCCTAATTTTTGAAAGATATATTTATTAAGTATAGACTTCTAGGCTGACACTTACTTTCTTTCAGCATATGGGAAGATCCACTTAAATTGGACTGTGAAGGATAGTTAGGATTTTGGCAAGTAGATAAGAATAAATGCAAACAATTTTAAGTGCAGCTCCCTTAATGAATCCCTGCCTTGTCTACGAGGCAGGAATTGTGCTTATTTGATTTTACTTGCACATATCTCATAACTAATAATGTTAGGTCATTAAATATGAAATGTCTAATTTTGAATCTAAAGTGTAGTTTATCAACAAGAAGCAGTACAATTAGCCAAAGTACGCTCCTAAACTATCGACAGTTTTGCCATCTTAACAATAGCTTGTTTATGCCAGCAGTGAAGAAGCCTGGAGAGCGAGTGGCAATGAAATCACAAAAGGCATTTTAGGCAGCTTGTTGAGAAGTGAATATTTGTCCTTGCAAGAAGCGGTCCAGGCTCTGCAGAGGAAGCCAGAGCCAGCAGCAGGGGACTAGGCAGAGACCACATGGCTGAGCACCACATTCCAATATAGGCACCTCTCTTATGGAAGTTATTCTTTGATAAAAAAGGGTTCTGCTTTTAAAAAACAGTTTGAAAATTATTGTATTGGGTTGATCCACACAGATTCCTGTATTTGGCCATTTTCTACCTATAAAAATTATATTTTTGTAAATATGGTTTGATTTAATACCACACCATGCCTGTGTTAGGGCTGGAAGGGGCCTTAGAAGCCATTATTAGTTAGAAATCCTGGATGTGTTTCACAGACGGTCACATGGGTCCAGAGAAGCAACCCAGTCTATACTAGGTGCTCAGTACGTGATTGCTGAGTTCAGTGGCTACTCCAAAATATCAATATGGAAAGCACTGAAGGGAAGCAGTCCAGCTGGAAGAGGTGCCTTAAAGGTACATCTGCAAAGAACTTTACCTGAGATTGAGAAAACCTCCGTTGACCATTTTAATGAAAGTGAGAGCAATGCCGATGGATATAACTTCAGAGGAGGCACAGGGAAACAGAGGGGAGGTCTGAGGGGCTGGGATATGGCCAGAGGGATCTATTTTGGAACAGGAATGAGACTGGCCCAGTTGGAAAGCTGGAATGGGGATGGCTGGAGTGCCTTCAGGAGAAACTGCGTTCCTGGGGTGGCCAGACAATGGACCTTCCAATGATTGGGCCTGAAATTCAATGAGTGAAACGGAGCTGCCCGGAAGCGCAGCCTGAGTGTTCCTCCCCCAGGCCAAACACTAGGCACCTGGGAACATCCCAAGTCATTGAGATGCGGGAAACTGGCAGCAAGAGACAACCACAGGCCCATCCCACAGGTGAGGATGGAGCTGGGCAGGTAGGCATCTACCAGGGATTGTGGAGAGAGGCAGGGAAGCAGGTGTTCTAATCTGGGAATTGACTGAATGGCTGGGGTTGGGGAGGACAGGGCCAGAGAAATAGTTAGGAAGTAGGAGGGACAAGAGGTGAGTAGGACTGTGAAACATGGCTGCTCTGGTTCCTGACAAGCTGCAAGGGGCCTCAAGTCATCAGCCTGGACCCTTGTGGCCTGAGCTCCCACAGCCCAAGAGAGGCCGCTTCCATTTCTCTCATTCCAAGCCAGTGGAGGATCTCTGAGACCTTCTGTCTGTGGATCCTTCCTCCTTCTTCTAATAGAGTCCTGGCCAGACTCCCTGAGCACGCTGATGCAAGAGAATGACACTAATGGATAGAAATCTTTTGGCTGACCCAGAGTCTGAAAGTCAAATTTTTTTGTATTATAGGTTCAGCCAAGCCTGTTTCCCAGCAGAAAAGTCAAACTCAAATCTAGCCCTTCTCACTCTAGTTCCATTGCTTCCTGTGGGATATCACCTCCCTTCCTACCCGCTTCCCCGCCCTCACCCTCTCTTCTCCATGTAGGGCAGCAGCTGGCTCAGCAGCAGGGCTGGGGCCTTCACGTTCACGCCCAGGATCTGAAACCAGAGCAGATGAGGAACAGAGGAGGAAAGACACAGCCCAGTGTTCTCGCCATATTAGAAAATGTACATTAGGATGTGGGTGTGATGGCCTCTGACAAGGGGAAGTGGGCAGAGTGTTGGCTTTCCTGGGCATGCATGGAAATGGGGGACATCCCTACAATTCAGGAACAAAGCTGAGGATTCTGCAGGCAGAAGACACCAGAGTTTGCATAATGTCTCGCCACACCTTCTAGGCCACCAGTTCCATCTGGAGCAGAGGAGGCACAAACAGCTGAGTTTAGAGAAGGCCAGAGGTGCCAGTGTTGGGGATTAAGCATGCCCGAGTAAGGAAGGAAGTCATTCCCTCCTTGATGCCCCCTATTTTTTTGTGACTGTTTGGCTTTCTGTTGGAGACTCCCTGAAGACTGGGAACTCTTGAACAGTGGAGAGAGCAGACCAGAACTGCAACATACACACTCTCATCTCCATCTTACAGATGGGGAAACTGAAGATCAGGAAGTCCAGGCATGTGGCCTCACTCTGTGCCAATGAGTCAGTGATGGGAGGGTGGATGTGTGGGAGCTAAAGACCAGCTCTGGGTACGTGAGCTGAGATGGAGAAAGGGTTACAGTGAGGGTGAGGATGAAGTTCAACCCGCCCTTCATTGGCTTCCTCAGACCTCACCTTGTCCCAGACCTGCTCACTGCTCTTCAAGGTACTTCCCACCACAGGATTGACCCCTGCCACACATACCAGGAAGTCCACACCCCCACAGTGCTCCAGGGCCTGAAAGTAGGAAAAGCCAAAGAAGACCAGGGTCAGGTAGTGAAAGAAGGTTCCTGCTGCAGTGGGAGGCGACCCCTGTTTGATGTTCCTGGGGCTGTGTCTGCATTAATTCCAGAGGAAAGGAGAACAACACCAAGTGACAATGAAGCACCATTTCTTCTCTTTTAGGAACCAGGCACTGAACTTCTGGACACAAGGGGTGGAGTGTCACCCCAAGTATTCTTCCATGTCCTCCTACTATCTAGTCCTAGGCACTATTGGCTACCAGTCCCCAAACACAGCTCTCACCTGCACCATTTCCTGGGATTTCACTGTCCCCTCGTCCTTTCCCCGAACACTGTAGCTCTGACTATACAACAAGGATTTCCTTCTCTACAGCATCTCTGTATCCTTAGATCCCTCCTCAGGGATCTTCCAGGAGGTTCTGGCTGATACTCAACATAAAGCTGGTGGAGAAGCAGACTTCTTCTTTCCCACCAGTGTGTTGCCCACTCCAACATCTGCCTGAATCCTGGCCTAGGTGCACTCCCTGGGCATGCCCTTTCTCTGCTCAGGTCTGTTCAGGGTATACTGGGCCTCCTGGCCAAGGGTTGAGTGACACATAGTTGACTGGGTTTTTGATGGGCCTTTAGCCCTCTCCCCTAGTGTGGGTCATAGCAGCAGAATCCTTGAATCTCTGTCTGCACATCCTTTTATGCCCCTCACCGTGGCCACCAGCTGCTCCCGGTCCTCTGCCTTCCCCACGTGGCACACAGTGCCCGTCACACTCAGCCCCTCCCCCTGCAGCGCTACCACGGCCCGGTCCACGTTCTGCTGCGTCCGGCTGCTGATCACCACGTGGGCCCCGTCCTGGGCCAGGCGCTGAGCGATGGCGAAGCCGATCCTTGGAACAGAAGTGGAGAGGATGTGACAATTCAGCCCTGGACTGAGCCCTTTCTTGCTGCATTTCTCATTCTGAGGCACCAAATGAGTTCTCTCCACTACCCAGAGCAGCTAACCGCATGCCCTACTTGTGAATGGTCAGAGAACCAGAAGAGGTGAAAAGGGAATCCCTCAGTCTGCAGGTATATTGGACCTTCTATGTCCACATCAGATCTTCTTGGCTTCCCCTCCTACTAGAACTGCTACTGTGATAAACTATTCTCAGGTCCTCAAGGCTTTGGCTTACTTTGCAGCTGCAACTTGAGTGTTCCCTACCCCAGCCTGTGAAACCACTGAGTGCTCACAGGCAAGCAACTTGGAAGTGTGGGGCATTAACTGACGTAGAACAACTCTGGAGCAATTGAGGAAAGGTACAATGGAAGAATTTCCTCTGTCTTCCCCTGATGGATGCCTCTGAGATGCATTTCATGTTTTTGAGAGGACCTGTGGAAACCATCACCCAGTGGCCTGTAGTGGGCCAACATGATAACATATCCTGCACTGGTTTTGTCTCCTTTCCTAGTTTCCCGTCTTATTCCTCATTTTTTCTTCTTCATCTCATTCTCAAAAAACTACTAGCACTTCAGCCTAGTAGACTTTGCTTTGTGGGGATGAATTCAGTTCTTGAATTCCCAAAGAGTTGCTCTCACCCGTTAGTGGCTCCTGTGATCACAGCAACTTTGTTGGCTAGTTTGAGGCTATCATTGGTTTTACTGCTGGTGCTTCTCATGGAGAGTGGAACCAAAAGGGATGAGAGGTCCCTCCGACACCTGGTCAGGAGCCTCAACATGGTGGTTTCTGTTTGATCTTTCTTTTGGCGAGCTCTTTCCAGGGAGGGAGGCCTCTAGAAAGGCAATAACAATTCCAATAAACAGTTCCTTCAAGTAGGAGGATGATCATTTCCCTTGTTGAATTAGAGCTGGGCTGGTCTAGGAATCTCTCCTGGAAGCTTAGCCTAGAACCTTCTCCTCTAGTTCTTCCAATGGTTTTTTGAACACAGAATTTTCTACATCACATCTCTTCTCTTTAAACTAACTGGAGTGGTTTCTGTTGTCTGGAATCAACTGCTGACATATACACACATAACATAAGTTCAATAAATATTTATTTGTTGAGAACCCCTAAGATAATGAACATCTACTTCACAGGTTTGTTGTGAGAGGACTAAACAAATTAAGATGTAAACACAATGAAAAAAGAAAACTACAGAACAATATCCCTTATGAACATAGATGCAAAAATTCTCAGCAAAATACTAGCAAACAAAATTCAAGAGCACATCAAAAAATAATTCATCATGACCAAGTAGGCTTCATCCCAGTGAGGCAAGGATGGTTCAACATACATACACAAATCAGTAAATGTGATTCACTATATAAACAGAAGCAAAAACAAAGACCATATACTCATCTCAATAAATGCAGAAAAAGCATTTGATAAAATACAACACCCCTTCATGACAAAAACCCTCAACAAACTAGGCATAGAAGGAACATACTTCAAAATTAATTAATAAAAATCATATATGACAAATGCACAGCCAACATCATACTGAATGGAGAAAAGTTGGAGCATTCCCCCTAAGAATGGAACAAAACAAGTGTGCCCACTGTCACCACTTCTATTCAACATGGTACTAGAAGTCCTAGCCATAGCAATCAAGCAAGAGAAAGAAATAAAGGCCATCCAAATGAGGAAAGAGGAGGTAAAACTATCCCTGTTTGCTGAAGATATAATTTTGTATCTAGAAAATCCTAAAGACTCCACCAAAAGACTCCTAGAATTGATAAATAAATTCAGCAAAGTCTCAGATTATAAAATCAATGCACACAAATCAGTGGCATTTCTATATACTAAGAACAGTCAAGCTGAGAGTCAAATCAAGGACTTAATACCATTTACAACAGCTACAAAAAAATAAAATGCTTAGGAATAGATTTAACCAAGGAGATGAAAGATTTCTATAAGGAGTACTACAAAATATTGATGAAAGAAATTGTAGATGACACAAATGGTAGATTGGTAGAATCAACATTGCTAAAATGTCCATCTTGCCCAAAGTGATTTACAGATTTAATGCAATTCCCATCAAAATGCCAATTTCTTAATTCACAGATCTAGGAAAAATAATCCTAAATTTCATTTGGAATCAAAAAAGCCCAAATAATCAAAGCAATCTTAAGAAAAAAGAACAAATTTGGAGGCACCACTTTACCTGACTTCAAATTATACTACAAGACTATAGTAACTAAAACAGCATTGTATTGGTATAATGGTAGAGACATAGACCAATGGAATAGAATAGGGAACCCAGAAATAAAACCATATAGCTACAACAAACTGATGACTGACAAAGCAAACAACAACATATACTGGGAAAAGGAAGCCCTATTTAACAAATGGTGCTAAGAAGCTTGGATAGTCACATGCAGAAGAATGAAACAGGACCCCTATCTCTCACCATATACAAAAATTAATTCAACATGGATTAAAGACTTAAATGTAAGGCAAGAAACTATAAACATTCTAAAAGAAAATAAATGAGACTTAATTAAATCAAAAAGCTTCAAAGGAAATAATCAACAGAGCAAACAGGCAACCTACAGAATAGGAGAAAATATTCACAAACTATATACATCAGACAAAGGACTACTATCCAGAATCTACAAAGAACTCAAACAAATCAGTAAGAAAAAAAACCAAACAACCTCATCAAAAAGTGGCAAGAGACATGAACAGAATTTTTTCAAAAGAAGATAGACAAATGGCAAAAAAAAAAAAGCAAATATGTTCAACATCACTAACCATCAGGGAAATGCAGACTAAAACCACAATGAGATACTACCTTACTCCTGTCAAAATAACCATTATTAAAAAGTAAAAAAAAAAAAAAAACAGATGCTGGCATGAATGCAGAAAAAAAGGAATGTTTACACACTGTTGGTGGGACTGCAAACTAGTACAACCTCTGTGGAAAACAGTATGAAGATTCCTCTACGAGCTAAAAGTAGACTTACCATTTGATCCAGCAATTCCACTACTGGGTATCTACCCAAAGGAAAAGAAGTCATTTTGTCAAAAAGACACCTGCACTCGAGTGTTTATTGCAGCACAACTTACAATTGCAAAGATATGGAATCAACCTAAGTGCCCATAAATTCATGAGTGGATAAAGAAAGTGTGTGTGTGTGGGGGGGGAAGATGTGTGCATATATGTACTGCTCAGTCATAAAAAAAGAATGAAATAAATAATGTCTTTTGCAGCAACTTGGATGGTACTGGAAACCACTATCCTAAGTGAAGTATCTCAGGAACAAAAAACAAACACCAAAAGTTCTCACTAATAAGTGGAAGCTAAATGGTGGATAGACATGGGCACAAAGGGATGTAAAAGATGTTGGAAACTAAGAAGGGGAGAAACTAAGAATGGGAGGAGGTGAGGGACATAAATTTACCTATCAGGTACAATGAACACTGTCCTGGTGACAGGCACACTGAAAGCCCTGACTTCAGCATTATGCAGTGTATCCATGTAACAAAAACATTTGTACTCCCTTAATATTTTGGGGGGAAAAAGACATGCAAGGGCTTTCTAAACTGTAAAGTGCCCAAAATATAAGTCATTTCACTACTGCTTAAGGTGATGCATTTTGTCATTTTATCCGCTGTGGGTGTCTTGCCTCAGCCTTGAGATACAACTCACTCCCTGCTTCCAGCGCTCTGCTCTGGCTGCTTTTCATCTCTTAGCCTCTTCTTCCCGACTTATTTTTGTTTTCAGCACACGCAGGAGTCCTTTCAGATCCCCCAAAGCTGATTTATTGTCTCCTCCATGTGACCAAGTGGGCCCTGTGCTTACTCCTCTTCTAACATCGATCTCCCTAACTCTGTGTGACTGTGTTGCATTTCTCGCTTCTAGCAGGGTACCCATCACCTAGTAATTGCTTAATAGGTATTTTTTGCATGGGTGAATAGAGATTTGGCTACAGTGCTACTGTGGTTTCTTAGGGGCCTCACTGGGCTGATGTGGTCACTGCATGTCAGACCCTGCCTCTAGGCTGTCAGTTGTGTCAGTTCAGCTCTGGTCTCAAAACACTATTGTAAAGTAGACATTCTTGATTTTTAAGTACCCTGGCTTTGGGTGGCATCAAGCTTTGTGTAGACTGTAAATCTGTGTTCCTGAGATTTAGGATCCTGCCCCTCTGTTCAAATCACCACAAATCTATAGCTTGGAACCTATGTTATTTACATAAAGCCAATTCTCTCATTAAGCACTTCAACCTTAGTGAATCTAAGGCAAATATCAAAGCAGATAAACGCTTTTGAAGCAAACTTTACAGAAAAATTCATAATCCTTTTTCTCAAAACTTTAGCTCCTACAATCCTTACTCATTCATTATGGTTCTTCTCCTCCCTTATAGCCAAGGATTCAAAATGGGAAGGGAAGGGAAGGGAAGGGAAGGGAAGGGAAGGGAAGGGAAGGGAAGGGAAGGGAAGGGAAGGGAAGGGAAGGGAAGGGAAGGGAAGGGAAGGGAAGGTTAGGGTCCCATAGGTTTTCTTCTCCTCCTACATAACTTTTTGTCAATGTCACTCCAGGCAGTTTATTCTTAAATCTCTGGGGCTTCATCTTGCCCAAGCACAGAATCATTCTGTCTCCATGCCCCAAACCATCCTCAGTCTTTTTGACATGGAAGAATCTGCTTGGGAGAAGTAAAAGCTAAGCATCTCTCTCTCCCTTTCTCTTGCGCTCTCTCTCTCTCTCTCTCTCTTTCTCCCAACCCCTTCTTTTCTCTGCAATTATATGTATGTTTTTTTTTGGAAAAAGATACAGAGACTAGGAATGTACTGGTTTCTTCATTCATTCAATGAACATTGACTGGGAACCTGCTCTGAGCTGGGCACTCAGAATATTATTCAAAGATGACTCTCATGATTTGGGTACTCAAGGCACTCACAGTCTGAGCTGGGCCTGGAGAAAAATAAATCATTATAATGCATTGTGGTTGGACAAATATATGATTAACACAGTTTTATGGGTGCTCAGGGGAGGGAAGGGCACCTAATGTAACCTCAGATTGGGAATGGTTAGGTAAAATATCCTGGGGAAAGTAATGCCTAAGTCGACTCAGGAAAAGGGGCTTCTAATTTGGAGGGAAACGTTGCAAAAGACTCAAAACAGACCTGACTTTGAAATGGACTTGGTGTCTTCAACGGAAAACTAGGCTTTGTCTAGCATACTTTTTTAGGTGACTTGATTTTGTGGGATCTCTGCACCTTGCATTGTCTTTGAGCTATTTATTATTCTGTGAGTTTTAGATAACTAATGGCAATGCAAATGATGCCTATCCACAGATGCAAATAAATTTTATCTGGAGGAAATTCAATTGATTTTCCTCCTTCACTGTGCAAGAAATCAGCTTCGTACCTATATTTCACTCTTCTCTGTGGCTTATATGTGTGGTTCTTTGAATCAGTTGTGATATCTTACTGGTTCCCCTCAGTAATTAATAAGTTAATAAAATTTTTGGTACTTTTTAATTTTATAATTGTGTGAGAGTCAAGATTTTACCTTCAAAAATTATCCTTCAACAGACGAAAGTAACAATTTGACATTTTACTAACTACCATTATTATTATTTCCATTCTCTTAGTCATCTCTTCACATATCCATTCTCATATAATATCTATGGACTTGATTTTGCATAAATGGGACCACAGTACACATGATTTGTTTTTTTAATTTCCAGAACTGATTCTTAAAGGATGAATGGAGCAAGGAGTTTGAAAATATGGAAAGGCATATCAAGCAAGAAATGTAGCATGAGTACAGGTGAGAAGGAGAGAAACTACAGAGTTGGAGAAACTACCAAGAGTTTGGTATCCCCGGAACATCAGGTGGAAGGTGGGAAGTGGCTGTAGAATTAGTCAAGGGCCAGGGTTATTGCATGGCAGGACAAAGAGCTTGGACTTTATCTAGATAGCATATGGGAGTCACTGAAATTTAATAAGCGAAGGGGTCAGATATTGATATGGTTGGATTTTTGCCTCATAGAGACAACTCCAGCATGTGAGTGTATGTGTGTGCCCACGTGCAAATATTTGATCTGGTAGCTGGGAGATTGTTGTAGCAAGAAATTCTAAGATCCTGTATCACTAGTACAGTCATGAAATAGATGGCACCCTTAAATTGGGTAAATTAAAGAGTTTCATGAAGGGGCTGTTTACGAAGGCAAGGTATAGGGAAACCACAAGGGATAGTGCAGTGCCCGGGAGCTGGAAACAGGGAGGGTTTTTTACCATCCAGGCCTGAAGGGGCAAGAGGAGGATGTGGGTTACCCCAACAAACAGAGAGAGCTCTGACCTATGGTCAAGCATCATAGTGAGCCAGAGATACTCGTGCAGGAGGGAGCCACAGTAATAAATAACACAATCCCATTCCTCTCCTTTCCTCTGACTTCCTCTCAGTGCTCTCTGTTAACAAAACCCTTCTGGAATCAAGACCTAGTCTATACAGGTCAGCCTCCAAGAGCATGGCACAGAGGAGAGCATGAGCTTGGAGGGGCAAGTGGAAGATACCCAGCCATGGCCTGGGCTAGTCCGAAGTAGTGCAGATGCAGAGGGGAAGTCAGATTCGGGAAATATTTAGTAGTTAAAATTGCCAGGCCTCGGTGAGGGACTGGTCACCCTGAGAGCAGGAGGAGCTAGAAATGGGGCCCCGTTTTCTGGCTGGGGCACCTGCTTCTCAAAATGTGAATTTCATGTTGGCCCCATTACATTGATGACATAGTGATAATTGGACCTGATAAGATAAACAGGAAGTGTCAAGAACTCTGAATGTCCTCAGGGGGTAGAAGGTAACCCTACAAAGATCCAGAAATCTGTCACATAGGTGGTTTCTAGGATTCCAGTCATCTGAGGTATGTTGAAACATTCACTCAAAGGTGAAGGACAATTAAAATTTTGTATCCTTTTCAGGTTTAGGGGACATCATATACTATTCTCAAAAATTCTGCCCCAACCTATATATTGGGTAATCAGGAAGGCTGTCAGTTTTGAGTGGGGCCCAGAGGAAAAGAGAGCTCTGCAGCAGGCTGAGATGTTGCATAACCAGCCCCGCCACTTGGGCCATAGGACCTGACAGATCTCATGGAGTCACGGGTATCTGTGCTGACAAAGATCCATGAGGAATCTTTGTAAGCCCTGATGGGGAGTCTCAAAGCAGAACACTAGGGTTCTGGAGCAAGGCCATGCTAAATGCAGCAGAGAACAATACAGCATTTGACAAGTAGCTTCTGCTCCCCGGTAGAGACTGTGCATCCGACCCTGGTGTTTTAAAGGATGGAGTAACTACAGCTGTCAGTCAGTCATAAAAGGGCACGGTCCCCAACAGGGACCAGGGCTAAGCAGCCCCAGAGTAAGTTACACAAGCTGGTGGCCCAGACTCCCATGCCACCTGCTGTCCCAATTGCATAGATGCCTCTCTCTCAGCTTCTGCCCATGGTCTTAGGGCAGTGTCCCCTATGACCAGCTCCCATTCTGAAACTATCTAGGTACCCCCAGGCACCAGTTATCTCGCTAGCACCTGAAAGACACTCATATCACGCAGGAGATTCTAAGGGTTTTAGGAGCTCTGTGCCAAGAACTAGGAACAAAAACCAGATCTATATATTTTTATTACACCACAGATATCCGTGGATTTCTGGCAGTGACAAATAATTTGTCTGGTTGGTCAGGGGCCTGGAAGGAGTACAAGATTGGGAGACCAGGTACAACGAGGTGTGAGGAAGAGACATGTGGATGGATTATGGGAGAGAGCACAAAGTACATCAGTCATTATGTTGTGCGTCACTAACCATCAGAGAGGACCTGCCACAGAGGAGACACTAAGTACCAGGTGGACAGGATGACTTGGCCAGTACAGGTCAGCAAGCCTCTGTCTTAAGCCTCCTCAGTATTTGTGCAATGGGCTTATGAATGGGTAGGTCATGGTGGTCGGGCTAGATGGGATGCATGGACCCAGCAGGATCGGCTCCCTTTCACTGAGGTGAATCTATCTCCTGTTGCTGCTAAATGTCCAGTGCTAGGCTGTGACCAACAGTGGACTGTCAGTATGGTCCTATCTTAGTCAGTTTGGGCTGCTACAACAAAGCACCATAGACTGGGTGGCTTATAAACAACAGAAATTTATTTCTCACAGTTCTGGAGGCCAAAAGTCTGAAATCAGGGTGAGGTTGCAGACTGCTGACTTCTCATTGCATTCTCACATGGCAGAGAGCTAGAGAGCTCTCTGGCCTTTTTAAATAAACGTATTAATCCCATTCGTGAGGACTCTATCCTCATGACCTAATTACCTTCCAAAGGTCCCACCTTCAAATATCATCACATTGAGATTAAGGTTTCAACATATGAATTTGGGGGCGGGGACACAAACCTTTAGTCTATTGCAGATACCGTTCCTGGAGCACACCTCATGAAGAGGTAGGGTACCTGATACTCGATGGGAAGAGAGAAGAGTACATCTGGAATTCAGGGGATCCACTGAGGCATCTTTTGGTGATTCCATGCCTTTTATTTTCCATGAGCAGGAATTAAAGTGATCATGGCTTGGCAAAGGGAAGTATGGCCTCAGGTCTATTTAGGACAAAGTTCTGGGTCACCTCATCAAGCAAATAAGCCTTGCTATGTTACATTTAAGGGACTTATTAGACCATACAAATGGAGACGTAGAGTAGGCAATTGGATACCCAAGTCTGGAGTCAGGAAGAGGTCCAGGTTAGGAATTACACCTAGGAGTCATCATCTTATAGAGTGGATGAGTCTACCCAGTGAGTGAGTATAGGAAAAAACAGAAGTACTCAGCCCTGTGCCACATGAAAGAAATGACCTACCTGTCCTTTTTTTTCTTTCTTTCTAATTTTTTTTTTTTTTGCAGAGGTGAGAAGTAGTGGGAAACCAGGCCAACAGGCATTCTCAAAGCCAAGTGAAGATAGTTTCCAAGGAGGAGAGTTACCAGCTGCATCAAATGACATGATAGCTGAGGTAAAATGAGAACTGAGTATTGACCACTGGATTTTGCAATATGGAATTTATGGGTGACATGGCAAGAGAGGTTTCAGTGGAGTGGTAGAGGCACAAAATCTGACTGGAGTGGGTTTAAGAGAGAATACAAAGAAAAAGATAAGTGGCAGTAGATAGACAGCACTTTCAAAGACTTTTGTTGTTCAAAAGAAGCAGGAGGAGAGTGGGCTGGTGAGGATGATGGTGGTGGTGCAGGCTAGAGGGTGAGCAGCTGGTCGATGGAGGGGAAGGGGGAGACTGGGGAGGCGTGTCCTGGGAGAGGGGACCGGAACACAGGAAGGGCTGCTTTTACCCAGGAGCACCTACAATTCACCCAGAGAAACGAAAAGAAGATGGAGTCGAGGGAAAGAGATGTGGGTGGGTGGGGAGACACGTGGTGGGAGCTTGTGAAAGTTCTCGTCCAACTGCCTAACTTCTCAGGGAAATAGGAGAGGAGATCACCAGCTGAGGGTGAGGAGCTGGAGGTTGAGGAGAAGAGAGAGAATCAAACAGCTGTCAAGAGGCTGGGAGAGTGAATGCAAACAGAGTGTGAACATGGCAGCATCCAGAGCCTACCCCAGCTGAATGACAAATCTGTGACATGTCTGGGTAAAATAAGCTTTCACCTCCTTTCTGATCCATCTATACTGACTCTGAAGAAGTCATGTGAAGTTTTTATTCATGGTTTCTATCTACTTTATCTTGAAAAATTGGGTAGTGTCACTAAACTGCTCAGCTTCATCTGTCCAAAGGTGATTGTTCCCTCTAGCTAATAACACAACCTGTGGGTGAGTGTGGAGAAGAGCTGAGAGAATTGCATATGTTTAAATACCTGGAAAAACTAGCTGCAGCATTACTGTTTTGTATCAATGCTATTGTTGCCTTGCTCTTGGAGAACGCTCCCCCATATGTATTCCTTGGTAAGAGCTGAGGTGTGGAAATGGGAGGTCCTTAAAGGAAAATTGTCAACACATCCACTGCCCCATTTTTTTTTTTTTTTTGAGACAGAGTCTCCTTCTATCGCCTGGGCTAGAGTGCCACGGCGTCACCATAGCTCACTGCAACCTCAAACTCCTGGGCTCAAGTGATCCTCCTGCCCCAGCTTCCCAAGTAGCTAGGACTACAGGTGCGTACCATGACACCAGGCTAATTTTTCTACTTTTAGTAGAGACGGGCAGAGTGGGGGAGGGGGGTCTCACTCTTGCTCAGGCTGGTCTCGAACTCCTGACCTCAAGCGATCCTCCCTGCCTCAGTCTCCCAGAGTGCTAGGATTACAAGTGTAGGCCACCACGCCTGGCCCCACTGCACCATTTCATAATATATTTGAATTCAGAATTCCCAACACAGATGGAAACACTTTATTTCTAATACCAGGCTACCCTCTTAACAAAATTAAGTATAAGACAGAGAAAGATGGGAACCCCTATGCCTTAATCATTCATTAAAGGAGACAACCTAGTAAGTGATATTTAGGATGGTCTGTTTGTTGGCAACAGGGAGGATTCTTCATTCTGAGTCAACACATCACAGTAAAAATAAAAAATAGAAGAATATGACTTTATTCCTTTTTGTCTAACTAAAAGGGGAGAAGGCAAAGCAAATTTTACCTAACCTTGAACACAGGGACTT
This sequence comes from Mirza zaza, assembly GCA_008750895.1. Lineage (NCBI taxonomy): Eukaryota > Metazoa > Chordata > Mammalia > Primates > Cheirogaleidae > Mirza > Mirza zaza. The sequence continues at coordinate 58,520 of VSMD01098001.1, forward strand.
TCTCAGGCAGACCATTTTCAGGAAAAATCACGCATGAAATTAAAGCTCTGAATAGGCCAGGCGCAGTGGCTCAAGCCTGTAATCCTAGCTCTCTGGGAGGCCGAGGTGGGCGGATCCTTTGAGCTCAGGAGTTCGAGACCAGCCTGAGCAAGAGCGAGACCCCATCTCTACTATAAATAGAAAGAAATTAATTGGCCAACTAATATATATAGAAAAAATTAGCCGGGCATGGTGGCGCATGCCTGTAGTCCCAGCTGCTTGGGAGGCTGAGGCAGCAGGATTGCTTGAGCCCAGGAGTTTGAGGTTGCTGTGAGCTAGGCTGACGCCACGGCACTCACTCTAGCCTGGGCAACAAATCGAGCTCTGTCCCAAAAAAAAATAAATAAATAAATAAAGATCTGAATATTGATTTCCTTTTTTAAAAAACAACTTTAGGCCAGGCATGGTGGCTCACTCCTGGAATCCTAGCACTCTGGGAGTCAAAGGTGGGAGGATTGCTTGAGGACAGTAGTTCAAGGCCAGCCTCAGCAAGAGTGAAACCTCATCTCTACAAAAAATAGAAAAAATAGCTTGACATGGTGGTGCAAGCTTGTAGTTCCAGCTACTCGGGAGGCTGAAGCAGGATCACTTCAGCACAGGAGTTTGAGGCTCCAGTGAGTTATGATGACACCACTATACTCTGTCTAGCTGGGGCTACAGAGCAAGACCCTGTCTCAAAAAGAAAACGTTTATTGAAGTGTATTTTTCATATCATTACATTTAATTCAGTGATTTTTAGTAACTTTAATCCCCTCAGTTAATCTCTGCTCCAACCCTGGGCTCCATACCTTGATCTACTTCCTGAATCTATAAATTTTATAGATTTGCCTTTCCTAAACTTTTCATATAAATGAAGAAATTGATTTCTTAAAAATATATGTGCCTACTTACCTCTTGGAAGTCTTCGTTTATATACTATTCTATGGTATTCTCTTGCCCAAGGGATGGGACACCAGTCTCAGGCATGTGGTTTGTTTAGGAGAATGTATGTATATCTAGACAAAATACTCAAAATACACTCTTATTACCTTGGTGGAGGGTCCAGTTGCTTTCACTGAGGCCTTGAAGGAATCACAGTGACAGGAGTGGCTCTCCAGATGGGCAGGTCCTCAGGTTTCTGGGCAGCTGCCGTTCTCTCTGCCCTTTAAGGCAGGTCATCTTTCTCTTTTTCCTCACTCCCAGGACACACCCCCGAGTTCTCCCAGCCCTCTTTCCAGCCATCACTTTGCTGAGTCATCAAAGCCTCAAACCAGGACTGAGTGTTCTACTGAAAGACACCAAATCACATTCTGTCTGTCACAAAGGGCCTCTTGTACAGGTTTGTTTATCACCACACTGCACAGTGACCTCTCTGAATCTCAGCTCCCAGGACCCCTGTGCCTTTACTTGTGTTTCCTGTGTAATAGGACCACTATCCATTCAGTTGTCCAACCGGAAACCTCAGTCAGCCAAACCCTTCTCACGCCTTCCACATTGAATTACCATCAAGCCCTGCTAATCTTATACCTGCTATCTTCTAGTCGACCTTCTTCTGATTCCACTGTTGCTGGGTTTTGTTAGAGTGGTCCCCTGTCTTGCCTGGAGTGTAGCCAGAGCTTCTCTTCTGCTCTTACTTCCAAACCAAGCCTTGGAGTGATCTTTCCAAGGTTAAAAGCTGATCAAGTTGTCTCGTTGCGAAGATTCAACAAAGGCTCTCCCTTGGTTTTGGCAATGAAAGTCTAAATTCCCTTTTTCAAATATTGTATGTACTAAGACTTGGTTAGATACAGGCTCCATTGCCAGTTTTGGAGTCAGGCTTACATGAATGGAAATATTAATCCCTGTACTCCAGGAAGTTTCTTTCCAAAGTATGCCTCCTTTTATCCGGCTGTCACAGCTATAAGTCCAAGTGTGCATTTGAGCAGAAAAGTGGTTTGCACCCTTGACAAGGTAACTGGCATTAGAACCTAGTCTTGCAAGTATTTGTTTGGCTTTTTAGTTTCTTAAATTCAAAACAAATAGTAATACGACTCAGGTCTTGAAGGTATAACACAGCATTCCTGCACCAGGAAAGAACCAGTCTGTGCTATCTTTGGGCAGAGAACTTATACACACATACACATTTATGTTATCTATACATACACACGCATACACAGGTACATATATATGAACATGTTTGGATAACTGCAAATTGCTATAAGGATGACTTGTATATTACTTCGTTAACTTTGTCATTTTGTATAGAGCAGCTCTCACTCCATTTGCTATATTTAGCAGTTTTATTTTTCTTAAAATTCTTTCCTTCTATTCTCCCCCTGCACTTCTCCCCTCAATTTACCTTAAAGAGAGAAACAAACGGTTTTTTTCTACCACACTCAACACATTTGAGCATTTCTGTGACCAACTGTGTGGGGCTTTTCCCCACACCTACCCATTCTCCTACTCTCGGGACACCAACTGAGTGTCCTATGATTCAGTTATGACACAGACTGCCTGGAGTTAGTGCAGGCCCCGTAGGTTCAGGGCTCAGTCGCCTAGGCTGCCCCTACTCCAGATGTCAATTGCAGGGAGTGGTGTTGTCGAAACAGCAAGGGAATTTCCGTCTAGGTCCAGTTGCGAGGTCCAGATACTCGTCACACAAAGAACCAACCACTGAGACAACAGAAGTGCCAAAAAAGAAAGGAATTTTTAATAAGGCAGATGTCTTGTAGGGAGAACAGGAGAAGGTGCCTCAAATCTGTCTCTTCAACTAACAGAGATCGTGGCCTTTTAAAGGAGGGGCCACCTGCCTTGGAGCAGGTTGTGGTGTAACTAACAAGGGGCTCCGTGCATTGGGGGCAGGTTATGGGGATGTTGGATCTTGTCAAGAAGTCTGTCCAGGGGACTTCAGAATCTCAGCTCCTTTGTCTGGCTGAAAATCCACCATTTCTGAGAAAAAAATTCAAGAGGTCAGGTAGTTAGTTAAGGGTGAGGATTATATAAGAGTCATTTAAATTTGTTCAGTTGGGCACCAGTTTACAACAGGTCATCAGGTTACCCACACTTCTGTCTACCTTGGCTAAAAAGTGGGGGTTCCCACAATACCCTCCTTGGGTGTGATAATTTGCTATGGTGAGTCACAGATGTGGGAAACACTTTTACCCGTTTATTTTTAAGGCTATGATAAAGGACACAGATGAACAGCCAGGTGAAAAGGTACATAGAGCAAGGTCTGAAAGGGTCCTGAAGGCAGAAGCTCTGTCCCCGTGGAGTTGGGGTGCACCACCCTCCCGGCACGTGGCTGTGGTTCACCAATGCAGAAGCCCTCTGAACTCTGTCTTTTAGGGATTTGTATGGAGGCCTCATCATGTAGGCAAGATCGATTATTAATTCAATCTCCAGCTCCTGTCCCCTCCCTGATGCTGGGAGTGGGACTGAATGTTCCAAGCTTCTAATCGTGGCTTGGTCTTCCTGCTGACCAGCCCCTGTCCAGGTGCCCAGGAAGTGTCACCTCATTAGGAGAAAAGACGTCCCTAGCACACAGGAAATTCTAAAGGATTTAGGAGCTCTGTGTCAGGAACTGGGGCCAAAGACCAAAGTGAACAAAAGATGCTCCTAGCCCCTTTATTTCTTAGGAAATTATAAAGGTTTCAGGAGATATGGCCAGAAGCCAGGAAAGAAGACCAAAATATATATTTCACAACCTATACTTTTCACCTCTGTGTCTCCAAACACATAGCCAGGAACTCATATAACTCTATGTGTTTCCATGAATGTATTTGCACACTATATATCATTTTGTGACTTATTTTTTTCATGTAAATATGACTCAGACATCTTTTTGAATCAGCACATCGTATATTTACCCTATTAGACAGCAATTCTGTGCTTTTTGACCAAAGGAGCTCATGAGAATGCAGGGAGACCCGCAACCAGCCCCGCAGCAAAGCTGATGCCCGACACTGGGGCACTGGTGCTCTACTCGTGCGAAGGGATTTCATAAGGGATCCTGCCTTTTGGGTGTCCTGGGCTTGGCGGTCAGCAGAACTCTGCCCTTCACAGTCCTCAAGGATTAGAAAGTGAGCAAAGAAGAGGGCACAGAAACCCAAGTCACACTGACATAGTGCCGGTAGTTTCTAGAGAGTCTATTCTCAATCTTCCTACCTTGAAGGAAGACTTTTGAAGTAATTATCAGTTCTTGAGGAATCCTTGCATTAACAGTATTCCATCTAAAGCATCTACTATTATTATGACAGTAAGTTATTAAAGTAACCACCCAGGATTAATTCTTAGTGTTCTTTTGAAAATGGAATGATATTTTTCTGTCTATCTGTTCAATGTGGCCTGTTTTTTTAGTCCCGTCTACTGCACGTCAGTGTAGTTTAGGAGACTTCGGTTTTTCCTTTAAAAAAAAAATCCTACTTGATTTTCAAGAAGTCTTCTGCAAGCAGACCTCAAAGTTTTATCACACATTCATATTCTAAGACATGCTAATGAGGTATGGGACGTGGTATATGATACATGCAAGAGCAGTTATTTCTCCTGTTTAAAGTTAACAAGTTTTTTAAGCCAATCTATCTTGAATAGAATCAGGTAGCGAAAGATTAGATAACCTTACCTGAAATTAATCTCTTTCCTACCTTTTCATAAATTTTACAAACTCTAAGACAAACATAATACATTTCCCTTAAATAACTGGATTAAACCAAAAGGAATTGAATTTTTGAAAGGTCAGTTTGGTAGATTTATTTAAATAAGGGTTGTAAATTTATCTTAATGTTATTTACTATATAAAAATTTTTGACAGAACTGGAGAGTAAAGCAATTAATCACAAGCCAAAGCAATATGAATAAAAATATAGTCTAACACACTGATTTGTTAAGACCTTGGAAGGCAGCTGTGCTTACACTATACCACCAATGCAACTTATTAAAAATGTGAAAAAAAAATTCTCATTCAGTAACATGATCAGGCTCAAATAAAGGTCTAGCAGGTACAAAATCATTAGACGTATGTATCAGTTTCTTTATCTCTTTTATAGGCCTATATGTGCATACAAAGTTTTGCAACTAAAAATAAAGAATGAAATTTATATATTTCACCTAAAACCTGTTCTTTATTATGGTACAAATACTGAATTCTAGGTCAAACTTGTGATAAGCACACACAGATATCATTTTCACCTCAAATGAGACAATATCTGTTTCTGTTCTTGATGGTTGTTCAAACAAGAGAAAACTTTCTCATGTATGTAAAAACCGGAAAACTTCAATATAGTATTTATTGCTTTCCTATGAGTGGTAGGATACTCTTTCACAGAAATCCAAAACTTTTCTAGGACAGATCAGTGAATCTCATGAAATTTTCTTCAATTCACAAGGGTCTTCCTCTTTTCTTGAAGTCAAGTTCTCAGGATGAGCAGAATATCCAGATTCAGAGACAGGATCCTTCCCCCAGCCATGTGTTTGTGTGGAAGGAAAGGAAAATGCTGTTAAATTTTGTTTTGCAGTTTTCCTGGCGGTTTTCAATAAGACTTGAGACTTGTTGTATAGGAAAGAATTTAATCTTGTCCAAAAAGAGGTCTGGCCTTTTCCCTCAGCCTCTGGGAGGTGATCTCTAAGCCTTGGAATGTTCTGCCTGACAGGGGTGTCTTTGTTTGCCCTTGGGCCAGACAATAACATTACTGACCTCCTGAGGGGTTGGAAAACTGACATCAGCAGTCAACCAAGCCTACACAATAGTTTCCAATAAAGACTCTAGACATGGAGGATTAGGTGAGCTTCCCTGGTTTGCAATACTTAGTGTGCACTGTCATGTACCCACGCCAAGAAAGTGATACTACCTGACTCCACAGGAATAGGACAATGAGAAGATCCACATTTGGTAATTTTCCTGGACTCTGCCCTAGCTGTCTCTTCCTTTAGCTGATTTTAATCTGTGGTCTCCTTGGCCTGTAATAAACTGTAACTGTGAGTATAATCACTTTAAGTGAGTTTTGTGAATTCTTCTAATGAATGTTTGAACCTGAGGATGGTCTTGGGGATCTCCAAACTTAACAATTGGTGTCAGAGTGAGGGGAGTCTTATGAGCTATTTCTCCAACTTCAGAGTTGGGTAACTTTTGCAGTTGGCATCTGGATTGGCATTCACTAGATCAACCCTGACTCACTGAAATGTGTGGTTTGGGAAGAAAAAGGATGAGAGGGAAGGTATTGATGAACCTTTAATTCCTGGATGGCTATCCGGTCATCCATGCTGTTGGACTGTATCTTCACTGTGATCAGTTATTAGAGGTAAAAGTTACCAGTGGAATTTAGAAGTGGTAGATCCAACTCCTAAGGAGTTGGCTTACTGAATATATAAGGAAGTGCAAAATAGTAATAAATAAGCCAAATAGATAATCCCTTAATTATTGCTACCTGTAATAGCTAAAGTGAAAATGAAAGAGAGCGTTGGGTGGGATCCTGATGGCGGGCCAAGCTCAGATTTCAGCCAGCCTGAGCTATGGCCATTGGCCTAAGGGTCAGTGCCAACGGGAAAAATACGCTAGGACAACAGACAGCATGGTTACAACACCTGGTCATGGAGATGTTTATCCATGTTGAAGGAAGACAAAACCAAGAAACTATTGAAAGCAGGAGGAATGATGTGAAAGAGTTGTGTCATTTTGCGGAGACTTATCATCAGCTTCTTGTGAAACCTTTACTGAAATCATTGTGAAACTGACTAACATAGGGTCAGCATCCTTGGTTTTGAATACTGCAGAATAGAAGAACATGCTTGGTGTGATGTGAGATCCACAGCTTTCTGTTGAACCATTGTAGATAGCTATGCATAGTCCAAACACAGCAAGTTATTCCTTAGGGACAACTAGTCTGCTTGACTAGATAAAAGCTGCTACAAAGTTTGTTTACATCAAGAAGGCAAATTGTTGCCCTCCAAAAAATGCCAAACGGAATTCTTCAGATAAAGGGTCTGATGATATGCTTTATGTGCAAGCCATGTTTAGATTGGCTTTATGACGATCAGGGTATTCATCCCCTGAATATCCCCTTACCCAGGTCATGGTAAATCCCAAGATTAAGGGAACAGCATTTACAAGGGAACCCCATGTAATCTTACTTCTGCAAAAGCAAACGATGGTAAGAGAAACCTCATCAGCTTTGTTATCTTAGCTTGCCCTTACTAGCCTTACACATGCTAAGAAAATTAGGGTAATTCACAGGAAAGTGAGGAAAGACAAAGGAACAAGTCAAGGGACAAATCCCAGCAGAGTAGAAATCATAGACAATTATTAATAAGTGGGATGAATAAATCTGATATTGATGGGGTTGAAACAAAGGTCTTAATGCAACAATATTGGTAGTTGGGTGAATCAATTGATAGTTGGGTGAAGCAATTGTACCCTTCAGCCCCCCAATATTAAAGGGCCTCAAATACCACTATCCTCTATACCCCTGTTCTGAGGAATTAAAAAGACCTGGAGAGCAAAGGCATGAGCCACTGCATCTGGCCAGTTTTGTCAATTTTATTTATTTTTCAAAAAATCAACTTTTTGTTTTTGTTGATCTTCTGAATATTTTTTTGGTCTCAATATCATTTATTTCTTCTCTGATCTTTATTACTTCTTCCTTTTTATAATTATTAGTTTAGTTTGTTCTTGGGTTTCTAGTTCCTTGAGGTGGATTATTATATTATTAATTTGAAGTCTTTCTACTTTTTTGAGATAGGCATTTATCACCATAAATTTCCCTCTTAGTACTGCTTTTGTGATATCCTATAGATTTTGGTATATTGTATTTCCATTTTCATTTGTTTCAAATAATTTTTTAATTTCCTTCTTAATTTCTTCATTGACCTAATGGTCATTCAGGAGCATGTTGTTTAATTTCCATGTGTTTGTGTATTTTCCAAGGTTCCTCCCATTATTGATTTCTACTTTTATTCTATTATGGTCAGAGAAGATATTGATATGATTTCTACTTTTTTGAATTTATACAGGCTTGTTTTGTGGCCTCAGATATGATCTATTTTGGAAAATGTTCTATGTGCCAATGAAAGAATATATTCTGCAGCAGTTGGGTGAAATGTTTTATAAATGTAAGTTAGGCCTATTAGATCTAGTGTGTAGTTTAACTCTGATGTTTCTTTGTTGATTTTCTGTCTGGATGATCTGTCCATCACTGGAAATAGGGTATTACTACTGTTATTGTATTGCAGTCTTTCTCTCCCTTTAGATCTATTAATATTTGCTTTATATACTAGGGAGCTCCAATGTTTGGTGCATAGATATTTATAATTGTTATATTCTCTTGCTGACTTGACCCTTTATCATTATATAGTGACCTTCTTTGTCTTTTTTTAATAGTCTATTTGTAGTCTGTTTTATCCAACATGAGTATAGCTACTTCTGCCCTTTTTTGGTTTCTAGTTGTATGGAATATCTTTTTCCACCCCTTCACCTTCAGTCTATGTGTCTTAATAGGTGAAATAAGTTTCTTAAAGGCAGCATATAGTTGGGTCTTTTTAAAAAATCCATTCAGTCACTTGCTGTTTAATTGGAGAATTGAGACCATCTACATTCAGTGTTATTAATGATAAGTAAAGATTTACTATCTCCATTTTGTTGCTTGTTTTCTGGTTGTTTTGTGACTCCTCTCTTCCTTTCTGTCTTCCTTTGTAGTTAAGTAAATATCTCTAGTAGTATGCTTTAATTTGTTCTTTTTATTTTTAGTGAATCTATTATATGTTTTTGTGCTGTGGTTACCATGAGGCTTACAAAGAAACATTTTATAAATATAACATGTTATTTTAAAGAGATGAAAACTTATCTTAAAACACAAATAAAATAATAAAAACAAAGGCAAAAAAAATTTCTATACTTTAACTCCATCCCCTACATTTTGACTCTTAGTTGTTTCAATTTGCATATATATATATTTTTTTTTAGACAGTCTCACTCTTGTTGCCCTGGCTAGAGTGCCATGGCATCAGCCTCACTCACAGCAACCTCAAAGTCTTGGGCTCAAGCGATCTTTCTGCCTCAGCCTCCTGAGTAGCTGGGACTACAGGCATGCGCCACCATGCCCAGCTAATTTTTTCTATATATTGTTACTTGTCTGGCTAATTTCTTTCTATTTATAATAGAGATGGGGTCTCGCTCTTGCTCAGGCTGGTCTCGAACTCCTGGGCTCAAATGATCCACCTGCTTCAGCCTCCCAGAGTGCTAGGATTACAGGCATGAGCCACCACGCCTGGCCAATTTGCATATTTTTAAATCACCTATCTCTTAACAGTTTTCTTTTGCACATTAGTATTTTTCTTTTTTTTTTTTTTCCAGATTGAAGAACTTCCTTTACATTTTTACAAGATGGATCTGATGATGAATTCTCTCAGCTTTTCCTCATGTGTGAAACTTTATCTCTGCTTCAAGTTTGAATGACAATTTTGCTAATACATTATTCTTGGGTTGTAGTTTTTTTCCTTTAAGCACTTTTTTGTAACCCTAACAATATTTGTACTTCCATAATATGATGAAATAAAAGGAAAAAAAAAAAAAAGAAAAGAATAAATAAATAAATAAATAAATATTAAAAAAAAAAACAAAAAAAAAAGAAAAGAAAAGAAAATGTCATCACACTCCCTCCTGGCCCATAGGGTTTCTGTTGAGAAGTCCATTCCCAGACAAATTGGAGCTCTTTTTATGTTACTTGTTTCTCATCTCTCACTGTTTTTAGGATCTTCTCTTTGTCCGTGACTTTTGAGAGTTTGGTTATTAAATACCTTGGAGTAATCTTATTTGGATTGAATTTGTTTGTTGTCTTAAGACCTTCTTGTATCTGGGTATTTATATCTTTCTCAAGTTTTTGAAACTTTTCTGCTATTATTTCTTTGAATAAACTTCTACTCCTTGGTCTTGCTTAGCTTCCTCTTGAACACCAATAATTCTTACGTTTGGTCTCCTGAGGCAGTTTTCTGTATCTTGTAGGCAGGTTTCATTCCTTTGCCTTCTTTTTTTTTTTTTTTTGTGACTATGTATTTTCAGATAGCTGGTCTTCAAACTCACTGATTCTTTCCTTTGCATGATTCACTCTGCTGTTGAGAGCCTCTAAAGAGTTTTTCAGTTCAGCAAATATATTTTTCAGTTCCAAGATTTCTGTTTGATTTTTTTATTATTATTTTAATATCTTTATTAAATTTCTATGATATATTTATGAATTACTTTTCTGTGTTATCTTGGAGATCACTGAGTGTCCTTAAAACTGCTATTTTCAATTCTTGATCCAAGAACTCAAAAATTACCATCTTGTTAGGGTCAGTCACTGAATTTTTGCTTTGTCCTTTTGAGAAGGTCATGATTCTGATTGCTGTTGTTTCTTGTGGAGCTACGTCTATGTCTGTGCCCTGAAGAATTCGTTGTTTATTCCAGTTTTATCTGTCCAGTTTGTTTTAGCTTGTATTGAATATATTCACTTAGCAAATCTTTGCTGCTGAGTTACTACTTCCTTTTTGGCTCTGTCATGCCTTAAAGCCAGGTTCACATTGGCTCTAGTAAGTTGTCAGAGCACTGCCTATCCCCAGTAAGAGAGGTCCTAAAGGGATTATCCTGCCAGTGTAGGAAGGCTGGCTAAGGGTTTGTGACCTGGAGACCTGGGAAACATACCTCCTACAGCTGGTCTTATTTGGCATCTCCTTTGGCTGAATCACCGAGCTGAGTTTCTGGCTTGGAAATGGTAGTCCTACCCCCCTTTCCTGCTTTTGCCTATCCCCAGGGATATCTCTCCCTTCAGGCAGTCATGGTGCTATCCTTAGGGTATGACAAGGATAGGTCTCTTTCCAGAAAACCCAGGAAGGTGGGTTACTTTTTTCAGTGTAGAAACCATAAGTTGAGGGGAGATTTTCTGTGCAGTTGGTGCCTGGCAGGATGTAGGGGAGGGGCATTGCAGAGGTAGAAGTCTAATTGTTGCTGGTGAAGATCTCAGTGCTGTATATTTGGCTTTGTTTTTTTGTGGGGAGGAGAAGCCAACTTGCCTCTATGTCACCATTTTAGAACTGGCAGAACTTTTCAGTCTGCCAGTCTTGACTGGACATGCAAAATGGGAACAACTAGAGCTGTTCAAGCCCTCACAGGTTGTTAGTTTAAAACCTTATAGGATATCTGGTACATAAAAGAAATCAATGACATTTTAGAAGCTAAAGTGCTGGTACCAATGAACTATTTGTACAGCATTCCCATATGGCTTTTAGAAAAAGGTGATAACCCATGAAGACTAACAGTGTAGTATTGAAGTTTGAATAAAATAATACTGTTCGTACCATCAATAGTCCTAATAGAGTTTAGTAGTACAAAAAGTACACAGGCTTAAGAGACTGGATATCAGTGATTGATATCTCCAATGCCTTTTTTTCTGTTTCAGTCTTGGAAAACAACCAAGTGCAGTTTGCCTTATGTAGGAAGAATTATATTTACTGAATTGCTATAGGTTTATTTGAATTCACCAGCTACTGTCATAATTTGGTTAAAAAGGATTTGGACTGATTTAGGTTCTGTGTGTAATTGCACACCATATTAATGATATTATGATAATATCTGAAACTGAAGACCAAGTGAGGATCAACCTAAATATAGGTATGACACACATGACCAACAGAGGTTGGCTGATAAATTCAGCAAAAGTCTAAGGACCTACCCAATGAGTAAAATTCTTAGAAATAACCTGTTCAGGTGCCACACATGACATTACATAGGCAAGTAAAAATAAACTGATTTCATTACCTACGCCTTGAACTAAACAAAGAAGCTCAATGTTTCATTATTATATTTGGATTTTGGAGGATGCATATTCCACATTTGGAAATATTTCTAGCTACTATTCATAAAACTACCCAAAAGAATAGTATATTTAAATGAGGACCCAAACAAAATCTGGCCATGTCTAAATTACAAAATGTAGTTTCTCTTTCAAAGCTTTTTTTGTCCCTATGATCCATATACACACATGATTTTGGAAGTGTCTGTAACACATACTTTTGTAGACTGGAGGATATTGCAGAAGCCTGTGAATACCACCCATAGGTGACCAATGGGATTTTGTACCAGAACATTCCTGGATGGCATGATGAGATATACACCAATAGAGAAACAACTACTAGCTTGTTATTGGTCATTAATAGAGACTGCTCCTATAATTGAAGGACATAAAATACTCCTAAAACATGAAATATCCACAATGTCTTGGGTGATGTCAGAGAAACACTCAAATAAAGAAGGCAGTGCCCCAAAATTTTCCATAATAAAATGGAAATGGGTCACATAGGAACATGTTGCTGGGGGAATGTGAAGAGGTACTCATTGTATCTACAAACAGATAGCCTCTTTTCTTCTAGGACTGACTTTGGAACCACCTGAGGAGCTTCTGCATCCTATTGCCACCTGGACAGTGCCCTGTTCACAGATCTGTATTAACAACAGAGAGCTGATTGGTTTCTGGATGGCAGTTCCAAGGTGGATGAACAGCATCCTGTTTGGAAGGCCACCACACTAAAATTGGCAGGTTGAAAGAGTTTGATTGAAGGAGATAACGAATGAGCTCAATGGACTAAATTGCATTCTGTTTTCCTTGCATTGATGGGAGAATTTAGGTTTTGGTTTTTACTGACTCATAAGCAGTGGCCAATGGCCTGGCTATATGGTCAGGTAGAGGGGTGATGGAATACAGCCTACTAAATGGGTGCCCACATAGGGCACGGCTTTATAAAAATCCCTGTGGGAACTTAAGGTGCACATTAAAGTAGGACATGTTGATGCCCATCAAAAGAGCTCCTTTCTAGGATCAGAAGGTAATTAGAATTGGCAAGAGTACATTCTGGTGTGCTTGCTTGAGGTGGCCAACTGGGCCCAACAAATGAGTGAACGTGGGGGCACTTCAGTAATGCGGAGGTGGCTGAATCTAGACATATTCCTCTGGTACAAAATGCCAACAAGATCTGTTTCACCTGCCAATAAGAGAGACAGAGACTGTATATGTCCATGTGACAGATGCCCAAAGGCCTCTCACATAGCTGCTAAGTCAACTATACTCCCTGAGTGTGGGTGGCCCTGGGGGCTATTAATGGGTCCTGACAGGAATAGACACTTACTCTGGACTGGGCTTTGCATAATCAGTGGTAGATGCAATGCTCAAAATACTATAAAAATACTTGGGGGATGGTCACGCTTGAAGCTCTGACTCGAGGGGGAAGGGAGGGCATGGGCAATATTCGTAACCTTAACATTTGTACCCCCATAATATGCTGAAATAAAAAATAAATAAATAAAATTATAGAAACTAAAAAAAATACTATAAAAATACTGGAGAAAAGATTCTGTACCAATCTGGACCACCAAGTCATATTTCTTCAGACCAAAGAACATACTCTCATCCTCAGAGACAGGGTTTGATAAAGAATTCAAATGGTCACTCGAACATTTGTTGTCTAAAATGGGGGAGATAAAGGCAAGAAGGACTGGCTTATATGCCTCTGCAAATGTGTGTTCACAGCATATGTGGAGGCATAAATAGGGCAGGGTAGTCAGGGTTCCCAGAAGACAGATTCCTCCACTTTCCTGGGGCATCTGAGGAAGATGAGGTGGGACGCATGATGTTACGACTAGAAATCTTCCCATGGAAGGAAGGTGCTGGTGTGACCACACAATTCTTGCCCACATCACCTCAACTTTCTCTTTTCCTCCCTGACACAGTGATCCCAGGACCAGGGCTGCAACTGCAAGTACTGGAGGCAGGGATGATCCCTATGCAAGAAACTACAATTATACTTTGAAACTTTTAGATCACGATTCCTAAGATCCCAATGAGGTGGACTGTGCCTTTCCCCCCTATGACAAAGCTGAGGTTGATAGGGAATGCACCAGTATTACCTGTCGATAATGATATCCTGCTAGTTCCGTACCTATGTAGCCCTAGGCCATGTCAACAAGAGTGAACGAGGGGGTGACACTTGCTAGACCAGTCTTGCTGCAGTGGCTTAATGTCATGTCTCTTCAGAGTTGGAAAAGGTTGGGTAAAATGATAATTGGAGAGACGGAGGAATAGCAGCTGAAGCTAAATGAGTGGATAAATGAGTTATGTAATGTAGAAAATCCAATATTACTTTTGTACCCCAAGAGAAGCTCAAGGCAAGAGATGATATTGTCTCCCTTAGCTCAGTCGTGCCAGATGCCTGAACTGGTGAGGCCGTATGTTGACCACTCCTGCTTTTGTAACCTGATGGATTGAATGGAAGCCTGCAAACCTAAGTGGCATATACATCCCTGGAGACATGTCGGTCATATGAAATGATGACCATATGAAACAATGGTCCAATTGTTAATGACTCAATAGGACTCTGCTAATGTGTCTGGATTTGTTGATTTTTATTTTTTAGGCTTTATCTACTACCATTCTGCAAAATGGTGTGACACTGGTATTGCTAATAAGATTATAATACTGATACTGATAGTCAATGTATTGGGAAATCCAGTTAAAACCTTCTTAGGATGTAATGCTGGTGGAAAATGACTGGCCTGAGGAAGAACTGGAGTTTGCTAATCATAAGGTAATTTTTATGCTAAATAGTTCTGCATAAGCTTATCACAAGGTACAAACAGTGGTGGATCAAAGAGGGGAGGAAATAATCAAATAAGTACAAAAACATGAAGTGTATGTAATAATTTTATAACCTTATTAGAATTATCCATAAGCCTGAGCCTAGAATTTTCTTCTTCAATCTCTCACTTTATTTTCAAAAATTGCTGTATTAGATTTGTTTGTGAAATACAAATGCTAATAAAATATAAAACAGAAAGGGATAATAACTCAGTGAGAGAAATTCAAGAAATAGAAAAAGTTTACAGTACAATTCACTTCCAGCTTGCCTAATCCAAGCCTTGTAACATTCATGACAGCAAAGCTCTTGGGTGGCAGCTGCCAGGCATGAAAGTTTGCTTCTGATTTTCTGTTGCCCATGTCAAGCTTGTTCACCCCTGTCAGGTAGTCAGTGGGGTGTCAGGGAGGTCAGGGAGGTAAATGCAGAGGGAGACGCTGACATTGTGAGCCTCCCTTCCCTCCCTGTATGCAATGTGTTGCTCACCAATTATCAATGTCCTCTTCCGTCTTGCATTGAAGACGAAGATGGACTCACTCAAATGACCACAGTTCTGCATCTCACTGCCACACTAGGCCAAAAGGCCTATAATGGTCTTTCAAAAGGTTCTTTTGCATCAGCTTCACTTCCAGGGTCTCAATGAGGTGTAGCAGGGCTGTTTTCCTGATATTGCTGGCCTCTAGTTTCTGTGGATGAAAAGAGGAGTAGATGATCTACTCAGGAGGATAGTTGCTGTTAGATTTCTAGACCTATGTCCAGAAACATATCCCTTCTGGGGCAACTGCAGAGATGACTGATGATGTCATAAAGACAGGGCAAAGGTGCCACGAGTGTCCTTTCTGGAGAAGGAAGCTCAGGTGTACACGTAGGTGGGCCCCACCTAGCAATGACCTAGCCTGGGATCTTTTGGATAGCTCCAGTTTTCTCACGAAATGAGGCTGTTTCCTTTTTCTTGATCTAGAGCCACAGTAGAAAATATTTACAGTCTCTGGGTGATACATTCCAACTGAGGAGCTCAGAATGACAGTGCTTCCCCCGGGAAGAAAAAGAAGGTACACACAGATGAGCCACATAGGAAGCTGGGATATGGACAGAAGTGGAAATTGCAGACCATGAAAGTGAATAAGAGGAGCTCAGGTCAGGATTAGAGCCCTCTTCTGTCTTCTTCCAACCTGTCTCTTCTGTTCTAGAGCACTGATGGCCAGGACCAATTTTGTGTTTTCACACCATACTTGGATGCTCAATATCCACCAAGAAGTACTAGTCTGAACACTTGTCAAATATAGTCAGCATTTTCCTTTATTCTAGCCTATAGGCCTTTCTTATGGCTTGAGGATTTCTATGCCAAGCATGCTTAGGAGTAACATTAAAAGTACTCCCCAAGGGACTCTTTTAAATCTCAATCCCAGAAATTCCATGTCTCCCCAAACTTGCCCCAAAATTCTCTTGAAAAGTTTCCCTCAAGGAGCCTCACTGCTTCCTCATTTACCGAGTCTAAAGACACTTGGTCAGACCTCACCTCTCTGTCTCTGGTTTTCTGTTACATCCAATATCATAAACCATAATTTTCTTTTTGGAATACCGTTTTGCTGTCTTAAAAAATTTGCAGTCCTGCTTCTCTTTTTCCTTCTGCCTACTTATTCCCTTTCCCTCAGTGTTCCTTTGTTGGCCCATAAACCAAGATGCTATCTTTGTCCCTCAGGTGTTTTCCCTTCACGGTCTCTTTCAATTTCAAAGGAAGGTAAAATTCGTTTAAAATCATTATAATGAACAACAAAATTTTCACCCTTACCTCCTGAATAAGGACAAAATTCTTTTTAAATTTTTTTTTTTATTTCAGCATATTACAGGGGTACAAATGTTTAGGTTACGTATATTGCCTTTGCCCCATTGAGTCAGCTTTAAGCATGTCCATCCCCCAGACGGTGTACACCGCACCCATTAGGTGTGAATATACCCTCCCCTCCTCCTCCTTCCCATCTGCCTAACAGCCAATGAATGTTATTACTATATGTGCACTTAAGTGTTGATCAGTTAATACCAATTTGATGGTGAGTACATGTGGTGCTTGTTTTTCCATTCTTGTGATACTTCACTTAGTAGGAGGGGTTCCAGCTCTATCCACATTTTATTAATTCACTCATGTATTGATGGGCACTTGGGTTGTTTCCACATCTTTGCAATTGTGAATTGTGCTGCTATAAACATTCTAGCGTAGATTTTTTTTTTTTTTAAGACAAAGTCTCACTCTGTTGCCTGAGCTAGAGTGCCGTGGCATCAGCCTAGCTCACAGCAACCTCAAACTCCTGGGCTCAAGCAATCCTCCTGCCTCAGCCTCCCGAGTAGCTGGGACTACAGGCATGCGCCACCATGCCCGGCTCATTTTTTCTGTATATATTTTTAGTTGTCCAGCTAATTTCTTTCTATTTTTAGTAGAGACAGGTCTCGCTCTTGCTCAGGCTGATCTCAAACTCCTGAGCTCAAACAATCCACCTGCCTTGGCCTCCCAGAGTGCTAGGATTACAGGCGTGAGCCCAGCATCAGATGTCTTTTTTATAGAATGTCTCTTGTTCTTTTGGGTAGATGCTCAGTAATGGGATTGCTGGATCAAATGTTAATTCTACTTGTAGCTCTTTGAGGTGTCTCCATATTACCTTCCACAGAGGTTGTACTAGTTTTCAGTCCCAAGGGACAAAATTCCATACCAAAATATTCAAGGCTGTCCATAATTTAACAGCATCCTACTTGCCCACCCTTGTCTCTGACCTCTTCCCTTCACTCACCAATGTTCTATAGGCTGTTCTGTGGAACATGCATGAAGCAGGGGACACGGGGAAGATTAGGGAGGACATGGTTGGTCCAGGAGTTAAAAGGTCTGAGAGACAAGAGTTGAGTGGGACTGGGAAACATGGCTGCTCTGGTTAGGGGCAGGTTGTGTCGGACCTCAGGGTCATCAACCTAGATGCTTACGGCCTGAGCTACTGCAGCCCAAGAAAGCCCACTTCCATTTCTCTTATAGAAGAGAAAAGTGGTGGGGACTCTGGGCTCTTCTGTCTGTGGATCCCTCATACTCCTTCTGGAAGAGTCTTTGCCAGATTCTCTGGGTACTGCAGATATATTCCCTGGACACGTACTAATGAATGGAATTCTCTTGTTTTTGTTTTTGGTTTTTTAGCTGACTCAGAGCCTGAAAGTCAAACTCTGTTGTATCTCAAATCTGACCCCTCTCACTCTAGTTCCCTTGCTCCCTGTTTGACAGCAAATGACGCCCTCCCTACCCCCTTCCCCACCATCACTCCCTCTTCTCCACGTGGGGCAGTAGCTGGCTCAGCAGAGGGCTGGGGCCTCCACACTGATGTTCAGTATCTGAAATCAGAGCAAATGATGGGCAAGGGAGTGGAGACACAGTCAGCCCAGTGTTCTTACCACATTAGAAAATGTACTATGGGCTGGGTGTGGTGACTCATGCCTGTAATCATAGCACTCTTGGAGGTTGAGGTGAGAAGATCGTTTGAGCTCAGGAGTGTGAGACCAGCCTGAGCAAGAGCAAGACCCTGTCTCTACTAAAGAAAAATAGCTGGACAACTAAAAATAAATACAGAAAAAATTAGCCAGGCATGGTGGTGCATGCCTATAGTCTCGGCTACTTGGGAGGCTGAGGCAGGAGGATTGCTTGAGCCCAGGAGTTTGAGGTTGCTGTGAGCTAGGCTGATGCCACGGCACTCTAGCCTGGGCAACAGAGTGAGACTCTGTCTTAAAAAAAAAAAAAAAAAAGAAAATGTACTACATTAGGATGTGGGCATGATGGCCTCTGACAAGGGGAAGTAGCAGAGTGTTGCTTTCCTGGGCGTGTGTGAAAATTAAGGGCATCCCTAAGATGCAGGAATAAAGGGATCAGACTGAGGACTCATCAGGCAGACGACCCCAGAGTCTGCATAATGTCTCCCCATGTCTCAAAGGGTACCATTCCAAAAGAATGTTCCATGGGGCTGAGGAGGCACTGGCCAGTTGAATCTGGGGAAGGCTGGTATTATGGGTCCTGCACCTTAACATTCCCCTGCCTGAAATTTCCTCAAGAAGTGTAGAATCTGGATGGGTTTGTGGGATCTTTAAGCATTTTTGGGGGGATTATCAAAATTATCTGGGAATGGAATCTTGGTAAAAAGTGGGATTTTCCATGAGTAAATAAGATGGGAATTCAGGTAGACTCACACTAAGGGAAGCATGGTGATCCCTGGTAGCTAGAGAAGTTAGGAATATCTGGGTTAAATGAAAAAAAAAAAGTTACTTGATTACCCAGTCATGGGCCATACACCAGTAGATTGTAGATTCCCAAATCTAACAGGAGAGATAGCCTTGGGTTGGGCACAGCAGATGTCAAATAAATATAACTGCTGAAGGGAGAAACTAGAAAGGTTTCCTTATCTCCCCATCTCCAAAACACAATGGGTACACTAAGGAAAATGCTGTGGATTCAGAAAACAAAGGTCTAAACTCTCTCCCGGTTTCACTACCAACCAATGTATTACCTTGATCATATTCTGTGGACCCCTGTCCATCTTCCTCATTTGTAAAATGAAGGGAAGTGTGCTGACAAAGATCCTTCAGTCTTGTTCCTTCCCGACAGTCTTTGATGCTGCTGCTAAGTGGGGGAAATGAGGCATTTTGTCTCTTGGATGGGACAGGCATGGCCTGGAGGAACTCTGGGGCAGACATTTCAAATTCAAAGACCTTATAGAGTTCAGACAGAGACAGGTAATCCAAATGAATAAAATGGGCTGGAAATTTAGATTTTTATGTGAGTTTACATGACTTCTAGAATGTTGACAACTAATTCATATTTTAAAACAATACTTTGAATCTACACTATACAGCTGGTTGACATACTGCCAGTTTGGGGTGTCTGTGTGTGAGGAAGGAAAAGTGAAGAGGAGAAAGAAAGTATTGGTTTTTCTAGAAGAGTGCCTCAGAGGAGGAGAAGAAGACTAACTTTTGAAAGAAATAAGAGACTCTCTGCTCTAATGTCTTGTGAAGTGATGGGATTGAGAGATCATCTTTCACTGATCAGTCTTACGCCCAAAAGAGTGTATGTGTCTTCTACCGAAAGATTGTTCAGAGTTGATAGCATTGTGAAAGTTGTCAGATTCAAAATGGAGTCATCTGTGTTGAAAAAACAAACAAACAAAAAAAACCCCTGACAAATAGAGCCAGAGAAGATTATGAAGAGAAGGTTTTCATATATAAAGTCGTAACAAAAACTATCACAAAAGACTGCAAAAAAAAAAAAAAAAAAACCTGCAATCTTACAGAAAGGCCATTGCAACCTTACACAAAAAATACTTCTGCAAGGACATCTGCCCACCAACAGCCTGTCCAACCTCAGACGGCCATCATCCTTGTTATTGATCCTTGTAGCCAAGGATAATTACCTTAAGACAATTATGCAATTCCTCTCATTTTTCCTTTAAAAACCTTTGTTTTCTTTTACTTTTCTGAATACATTCATAGTTTACATGGCATGGAGCATGCCCAATGCAGTGCTCTATTCCTGAATAAATATCATTTCCTTTTAGAGAGCCTTCTCTCTCTATTATTTAGGTTGACATAAATGGTGTCAGAATTGGGATCTGAAGAAAGATCACGATCAAAAGGAATCAGTGGTTCTTGGAACCAGTGTGCAGTACCCCAGCGTGCAGCCCAGTCTGTGAGTAGTGGGAGCTCTCCACTTCCAAGACTCGCCTTTTCTGCCCTGGTGAGTCTCCCATCAAGCCGAGAGGAGCCTCTGTCTTTTTGGCAGAAGCTCTCGACTTTGTGATTTACCTTGGTTATAAGTCCACCTTAAATAAAAGATTTTACATCCCTCTAGAGTGATAAAAGACTGTTTTTTCTAGCAAGTCTTTTCTGGTATAAGAACAAATGTCCTTCTAGTTTGAATTCTCTGGTCTCTGTAGAATTTACGTTCTGTTTGCAAGGCATGTCTTTTCTGGTGAGTTTACTTTGGTTTCTTTCTGTGTGCCTAACTTAATATTTTGTTTGATCTGCTGTGCCTGGATTAAAATGTTTATGAACACTTATTTGGTTTCATTTGGTTTGGTTATGCCAAATCATTAATCTGTAAAAAATGTAGCTCTTTTCCCTTGCTTAGATGAACACCTGATAGTCACAGGCTATAAAAATGGATAACAGGAAAATAATTTGAAATGATAACTAGCTCTGTCTAAAATCTCAGTTTTCATAAGTAATCTAGGTATAATTGTTAAAAATAAATTAGGTAAGTGTAAATGGGGTAAATGTTTATAAATGACCCTTCATTTAAATTTGAAATCTTAAAATTATGGTATGTTAAATGAAATAATAGACACTCATTGAGTTTGGATTTATAATCCTGAAAGACACAATCCAGAATGCCATAATCCTGAATGTTGAAATTCTGAAAGATCAAAATCCCTAAAGTCTAAAATCCCTAACATTTAAAATCCTGAAAATCACAATCAGGATAGTTGTATTATGTTAGGTGGAACTATTACTTTGTCATTGTCTTTATAAAGGAGAAAATGGATTTCAACTGAATCCCAAACCATAATAACAGATTTGGAATTAGGTGTAATCAAGCTTCTATAAGTAAATTTCAAGATGTTACCAATAAAGTTTGTTTTTTCCATTCATTCCAATGCATTTGGTGGAAAATTCACAATGAGTGGATTGGCCACACGACACAGCAACAACAAAAACTTCAGTTTAAAAATTCGTTATTTGCCCACGTTAGCATTCCTTCTAGCTAATGACATTCCAGGAGCTTTTAATGAAAAGCCACATTTGCCTGAAGAAGCCAGCAAAGTTAGTGACTTGTTCAAAAATAATTATGTGGGGCCGGGCGCGGTGGCTCACGCCTGTAATCCTAGCACTCTGGGAGGCCGAGGCGGGCGGATTGCTCCAGGTCAGGAGTTCAAAACCAGCCTGAGCGAGACCCCATCTCTACTATAAAAATAGAAAGAAATTAATTGGCCAACTAATATATATATAAAAAAATAATTAGCCGGGCATGGTGGCGCATGCCTGTAGTCCCAGCTACTTGGGAGGCTGAGGCAGCAGGATTGCTTGAGCCCAGGAGTTTGAGGTTGCTGTGAGCTAGGCTGACGCCACGGCACTCACTCTAGCCTGGGCAACAAAGCGAGACTCTGTCTCAAAAAAAAAAAAATAAATAAAAAATAATTATGTGCATAGTAGAATGAGAAGACACTTATGTAATGGTGTTGCTGTCTGATCACCAGTGTTGTTTCTGCCAAATT